>KZ807038.1:634351-635420 GCA_000696205.2 Oncopeltus fasciatus
AAATTAAAAAAGTTAATGACGAGAGTCAACAAATAGCTTGACAATTTCAGCTCCTCCGAGTATAAGACGATATACTCGTCTTTCTCGTGGGTTAGGCTCTCGCTATTGTGGGGGGAATTTAATAAGTTATCTAGCTCGTCCTGGTGGTGCAATGGATAGCATACCGGCCCAACAAGCAGGAGATCTAGGTTCGAGTTCAGGCTGGGACAGATAGATTTTTTTTTTTTTTTATTCCTTCTCATTAATTGTTCAAAATACTGAATGGTTGGTTCTGCTAGCCTTTTTTTTTTTTCTTGTATTGTTAGTCTCCCTTTCAACCACTTAGGTCAAGAAGAGAGGAGTAACCTACAGGTTACCAACCCACTCTAAACATCTACGGCTCATTACAAGCTTTTACTTTTAGATAAGAGATTGCCTGGGGCGGGATTTGAACTCGCAGCGTCAGGACTGCGAGACCCGAATGGGGACCTCTTGAGTTACCCTGGCGACCCTGTTAGCTTATCTAGTCCTGTAGTTATTTTTTTTTAAATATAGAAACTATATTGGATTTTTGAACTAGTTTGTAAACATTGGGCCTTATTGTGCATGATGTCCAATGAAGTAATTTCAATAATAATTTTGATATTTTGCGATATTTATCTATCTACCTATATTTTTTTTTATTTACTCAATACCAAATCTTTACAGAGTGAGTATTTGAGATTTTAATTCTACTTATAAGAAAATTAGATATTTTTATTTTATTTTTATTATTGAAATTCATTCAGGGGGTGCTTATAAAAGTATAAAAGTTTTATAAGTATAAAACACAATTACAATCTAAGATAACTGATGTGAACTTTGAACGAAGTAATGATTCTTATGATCGGATTTGCCCCATGTTATTTAACTTAGGGTTTTATATTAAATGTTATATTTAATGCAGTTTTTAATTTCCTATCCAAATAAAAAGTAAAATTGCATTAAGAGAAATAGATATAACAAATCAAGTCTTAGAGTACTCTATATTCTAGAATTATTACACTTTTGTCTCTCTTGACTATATATAAATAAATAAATATATATATAT
>KZ807038.1:711351-723870 GCA_000696205.2 Oncopeltus fasciatus
GATGGTTTGCAGAAACCAATGAAGACGGATATTAGAAGGTATGATAGTTCTATATTCATTGGTGGTGGAAATATCCTTTTAGATTATTTACCTCTTTTAACCTCTTTTACTGAACCAATAGAATAGAAAGTGTTCGAGAGAAGGTATAGAGATGATCACAAGAGACAATGACCATAAATGGCTGAATTTACAAATTACCTGTCACAACAATGAAAGTAATTTGTTGAAAAAAAAAGAAAAAAAAATACATATATAATTAATATATAAATGTAATTTGTCTCATTTTTTACCTACGTTGTATTACTTTTATACTATAATTTTAACTGATTATAATATTTGAATATTAATAATGTTAAATATTTATAGTAGCATTAATTAGAATTAATTAATTATACACTTCGAGATTATTTTTTTCTTTTTAGAGGAATGAACTTCACTTTGGTATTACCTTTTATAGTTATAAAGATGGCTCATTTGTGTCGAAAACGTTAGAGCGGAATATTATTATTTGTTCAAAGACACAAATATATATTTCATTCCACTATACGAAACTGGAATCCATTTTTTTCCGTCATTTCAGAATTGTTTGGAGTTTTGTAAGATTTCAAGTTTAAATTGTCATAATTTGTTTAATTAGTTTTTTAAACATATTCAAGGCTTAAAATTTAATTAACTAACATTTATAACACTTTTATAAATGTTCACTAGAAAGGATATATTTAAGAATAGTCAAGGACGCGCTCAGGCTTCTCTGATTTGTTCTCTCCTAGGTGTCCTGGAGCTAGCCTCATCTTCATTAGCATTATCCTTCATTAGCCTTTTCGGCGTTCAGCCATTGCTAGTTATAGAGTCATTTACTGTGCTTTACGTCCTTACAGGTCTTATACTGTTTGGTTTTCGCTGTTCCTCCGTTACAGAAATTATGTGTGGTACAAAAACGCCGATAAGGATATAGTTTGATCCTCTCTATCAGGATTCGATGAGAGCCAGTGTAGGAAGAGGCTGAGGACAGGCCCCCGCCAGGAAGGAGGGAGGAGGACTCCAATTACTGGAGGATCCTTATTAGGGAGGGCAATTAGCGAGAAGGTCCTTTGGGATGCTATCCTTCAGTCTCGTCCCTTAGAAGAGGGTCCTTTCTCGCAAGAACAATGTCCCAGCCACCAATGGATTACCGCTGAAGAATCCTCAACTTGGATTCCTTTTAGCCTCAAATTACCTAGCCATTCCATTTCAGGCTACGAAAAAGCCATTCTTCCCTTGGATTGGCTTAACTAAGCGAATTCAATAAATAATCGATAACATGGAAATTCCTAACACTCAACTTCTCAATGGACTTCAACTTTGTGTCTTTATATTGTCTGATGGAAATTTAATCAACAATTTATTATTTTCAAATTGATTACCATTTACTTTAAGAAGCTAATGATAGCAGATAAAACGTTTAATTGTTTCTTTGAAAGAATTGAACATTCTGAATGAAATCTCTTCTAATTCTTGGCAGTCAACATTTTTGAATAAACACTTTTAATACATAAAATTATTTTTTGGCATTTTAATCAAGCTCTAAACTACATAAATAAATATTTATTACAAAAAAACTCTTCTCTTAATACTCAAAACGTTGATTTTTATATTTATTACTTANACATTCAATGTCAATCACATGAGGAGAGAAGGTGACCAATGACACCACTCTCAAATTATTTACAGACTATGTCCCGAGGAGATCACGGGGCCATCTTCGTTTGAGCCGACGGGGAGGGTTGTACGAGTTGGAGTTGGAAGACATGGTCTGTGCTAGTGGATTAGGATGGTATGGCAGTTTACTGTGGAAAAGGGTGAAGCGGGAAGAAATGAAGTCTTGAATAAAAGGGATATTAAGATCGTGGTGAAAGGATGATTTGATATTTAATAGGGAGCATTTTCAAATATTCTGAGGGTTTTGGATTGAAAAGACTGGATACTTTGGATGTTGGAAGGCTTGGTGGCACCCCAGATTTCTACTCCGTAAGTCCAGATTGGTCGTAATAAGGTTTTGTAAAGCGTCAGTTTGTTTTCTATCGTAAGATTGGAGTTCATGTTCAGGAGTCTGTATAAAAGTCCATATCGCCGATTGAGTTCTTGTCTTTTAATTTTAGTGTGTTCTTTGCATGTAAGTCGTGAGTCAAGATGGAACCCAAGGTAACGAACGGAATTTGAATGTGGTAAAGGAATATTGTTAAATTTCACAATTTCAGGGATGCAAGATAATGGAAAAAATAAATCTTACTAACTCAGCCGAGACTCGAACCCGGATCTCCTGCTGTTCTATAATATTTTGTATAAAATTAACGTGAAATTAAATACTATAACTAAAATCAGTAGTTAAAACTTAATTTTGTAAAACGCTCAATTTTTTTTTACGATTCGAGATATACAGAATTTTGATTAATTAAGTCTCTGTGATCTGTGGGATCTCTATGTTTCTGAAACGATGCTCTAGAGCGGCGTTTCGCTATCATAAACGATTTTGGAAGTGATTTTTGCGACGAAAAGCAATTAGTAAACTTTGGTTTTAGATCAGTCTTCCATAAGCTATTCATCAGATTTCTTTGTGACTCTTTCATGAGTGCTCTAAACAGAGAACCTGAAAATGAGGGAAGCTAGTCATTTCTTTTTAGAAATAGGTGTAAGGGATAACATTAAAATAACTGAGCTGTGTTCAGAAGAAAGTAATATGGAAGAAGTACTCCTTACTAGGTTTTAGTCGTTTGCTTTTCTCCTTCTATCAGTGCATACAGGTTATCTGCATTGGATACAGGAGTCTAATGGAAACTATATTAATTTTTTAATTTACAATTATCTTATTTCTGGCGAAAATTCTGAACCGAACAAAGAATCTGAATTTTCAGAAGAAAAAAGCGTCTTCTCTTGTCATTGTCACTCTAAAGAAGTTGATAAGAACTTGAAGCAAACCATTATGGCCATATTTTTTTTTTCATGAAGAAAGGTAGTCAATAAGAGCCGGGTGGTATAAGGATCAGTCCTCTGGGCCATTTCATACAGCAGAGAAAAAATAAAACTTATTGTGCACTGTGGGAATTGAACCTGGGACCTTTCGTTCAAGAGTCCAGTTTCGTCAAAACTGTATCACTCTGCTATGTAAACTTCTAAGTAAGAAGAAATAATTTGCTTTTATTAAATTCAACCAATTCAAGACGGACTACTTCACACTCTGGGTATCTTCCAAGATGTCGTGTTTCTCCATAAAGGTGATTGAGCGATGCACATCTCCTGTACAAAGGTGAAGTGGCTACTGCACAATCTGTCGAGGAACATTGTAACTAATCAAGAAAATATAGAGTGAACGATCAGGGGTTTGGAACCCAGGACCTGTTGAACATGAGTAGTAAGCACTAACCACTACTCAACTCTAATCCGATTGATTTATAGACTGCAATGTATATATAGGAGAGAAGGTGACCAATGACACCAATCTCAAATTATTTACAGACTATGACCCCAGGAGGTCGCGGGGCCATCTTCTTTTAAGTCGACGGATAGGGTTGTAGGGATTGGAGTTGGAAGACAAGGTCTGTGCCAGTGGATAAGGATGGAATGGCAGAGGAAAAGGTTGAAGCGAGAAGAAATTAGGTCCTGAACAAAAGGAATATTAAAATCGTGGTGAAGAGAGGAATTTATTGACCAAATTTCTACTCCGTAAGTAGTCATTGGTCGTAATAAGGTTTTGCAGAGCGTCAGTTTGTTTTCTATCGTAAGATTGGAGTTCTTTTTCATGAGTCAGTATAGAAGTCTATATCGTCGATTGAGTTCTTGTCTTTTAATTTTAGTATTTTCACCCCATGTAAGTTGTGAGTCAAGGTGGAACCCAAGGTAATGAACGGAATTTGAATATGTTAAAGGAATATAGTTAAATTTCTCAATTTCAGGGAAGTATTTTTTCCGCAGTTGGAAATTGGAAACTTGAACGCATTTTGCTTCATTGATTTTTATTTTCCATTTGTCACACCATTGCTTAATTTTTTCGAGGTGATCTTTTGGATTTTTTTAAAGCATTTAATTTTCTTTCAGATATATGTAAATGTATATTGCTTCCGACTTGCCTTTTCTACCCATATTTTTACATTTTTCAAAATATTTACTTGTACATTTAGATTTAATGAAATCCAACTTGTGCTATGATGTTTGATTAATGTATGGCTATAACTAGATGCGAGTTTTAATAATCTGACCTCGAAGTGATGGTCAAACCTAGAAATGTAGGTAGTGGAAATTTACCGGTGATATAAGCCTAGGATCCCACACTTCGTAATTTCCATTGAATTTTCAGAAAAAACGCCATGTTTAAAAAATAAAACAACGTTCCCACTCTACTTTAACAATTTAGTTCTTGGATATCTTAGTTTCTTTAGTTTTTATGTCACATAATTATAAGCGTAAAAGTACAATTTCACATAATTATGTTATTTAAAATTATAATAATATATTTTTCAGTCCTTTGAATTTTAAGATCTTTTACTAAAGATCACTCTATTTCTGTATCTATACATAATTATATCAATTAAATAATAGAGTACGAATACATGTTAGGTGTTATATGAGATTCCACTGACCACTTTGTGTATGTATGAAAGTATAATTGTTTTGTTTTTTCTACTGCATTACACAGGAGAAAGTGTTAAGGGCAGGTGTAAGGTGTTACATTTGAAAATTTCTTCGTTAACAAGAGTTTTTTGTCAGAAAATTAAATTTTTACACGTATTACATTCCATAAACTTTATCTTAACTCAAATAACACAGGAAATATGACAATTATAAATTTTAATATTCCTATAAACACCCCTTCTTCCTCATATTTTAAAAACAAGAGGTTCAAATTAGTACTCGAAAATACATACTTAAATATTTTTTCTTTTGTTCCTTACAAAAAATTACATTTAAAGCATACTACAACTTGGTCGATACATTTTTTCCTACGTCCAATAATTTCGAAGATGATGGTTTTTGTTTTATTTCCTACATCAAGATCGTCCAAGAAATCCACTTTATCTTTGTACGATTTCTACTATAATCACACGAGTGCAAATGATTTGCAATTATAATCTTTATTAGCTACTTTCTTTATTACTTATTTTAAAAATTGCTGATGCTAGTGCGACTTCAGACATATATTTAGTTTATCTTCAGTAGAAGAACCAGTGAAGAATAGATACATTTTTATTTCTATATATAGATAACGCCAAGCTAACAAATTGAATTGGTTTATTTCTCAACTACTTAATTAAGAATACCGCAAGCTAGTGAATACTGTCAACATATGACATCTTAAAATCGAATTCCTTCAAATTAAAACGTCACAAATATCATGAGTGTGGTATTGTAATATATCATGTGCATAATAATTTAAACACATATTCTGACGACATAAATGACCCAGTGAGTACTGACGCCGAATTGGTGGGGTAGATCCAGTAGAACAGCTGGCATATGAAAGATAATAATGTAAGTTCGTGTTCAGATCTCGCTGCTCGCTCCATTTCAATTGAGACACATCTGCTTCGCTCGCCTAAGTAATAGGGGCTTACGATACACAGCTGACTTCGTCGAGGGGTGTGATTGTGGAGAGGCCTGAGAGGGTGGGACTTAGGGGTGAAATGTATGTCCCGAAAATGGGAAATAATCAGCTTAATTTGAAGTTATGAGTTAGGCACTAAGTCAAATCTTGCGAGAGCTGCGAGGAATTTCTCCCTGACAGATTTACTTAAATGAAATCAAGGTTTTCACATTATTACGACTTTCGAAAATACCCCCCCCCCCCCCTTTAAGAATAAGCTAAAGATATGTCGTGTTCAAACTTCTATAGGGTGTCCCAGATTTTATCTATCAAGCAAATATTTCTAAAATTATTCGATATAAATAATTTGTTTTGTAAATAGGGCATTCAAAATTAATTTTAAAAAAACTTTTATACTTTAAAGAATTACAGCGAAACTTACTTTTAATATGAATTAAAATAATGAAGTTATAAGTGGAATTTTTTTTTAATATTTTACATTTAATATTGGCATTCTATTGATTACAATATTTTTTTAATTTTATTACATAGATAGTAAAAGTACCAAATAAGAAATTTAGTATCCCAGGATACTCCCACAAGGACTAGAGAAGGGTTGTAGGGGTTGGTGTTGGGAGACAAGGTGACAGAGGAGCCCAGGTTGACCCGCGATAGACTATCTGGCACCCATCTTCTCCTTACCCTAGGATAAGAAGGAGACTAGGCAGGGAGTCGAGGAGGGAGTGAGAGGGGGAGAAAAATGCCAGTGCATTCACTCCCTTGATATTGTAACTAAACTGGCTGGAGTAGGAGGTCCCTTGGCCACCTCCTCTGGGAGGGTGGTCGGAATGAGGACTAAAGGGATATTGAACTCATGGTGAAGGAAAGGGTTGGATATATAATAGGGTGCGTTTATTCTTAAGATTCTCGATTAAATTGATTGGAATATTTGGGTGTTTTAATAATTGGAAGCGCCCCAAAATTCTGTACCATATATACAGATTGGTCGTGCAGCTTAAGTTTTTTATCTAGACTAATTTTTGAATTCCTATTTATTAGTCTATATAAGAGTCCATGTCGTCAGTTAGGTTATTGTCTTTTAATTTTAGCATGTCCGCTTCATGTGAGTTGTGAGTCAATACAGAGCCCAAACTAGCGAACGGAATATGAGACTATCGGAATGCAATTAAACTTGACATCTTCAGTAAAGTTTTTTTTTGCGAAATTGAAAGTTAACTCACTTGTATTTTGATTAATTAACTTCAATTCTCCTTCGCCATAGATTTCTGGAAGCAGTTTTTGGATTTATGCGGAATGATAAGATAGCCCTGTCATCTGCAAACAAAGCTAGTAGTAGTTGGGTTGGTAGGAATTTTAGCATTGTATAGGATGAATAGAATGAGCCCAAGCACACTACCTTGAATAATTACTTCCACTAGGTAGTCATGAAAGTAATCGAATCCTTGCAGGATTCAAAATCAGTGTTTGGTTAAGTAAAAACTTAATAAGAATCAGGTAACTGTTACTAGGAATAGTAGATTTAAATGAGTTTAAACACAAACTCTTATGACTCAAGCGAATGCCAGAGAAACATTTTTTTTTAAAAACACCTGAAGAGTACTCATTGTGTTCGAGAGAGTTAAAATGTACAAAACGAAACACCTGCTACAGAGTGCTTGCATCGGATGCTAAATTTTTAATTAGGTAGAATAATAAAGGATTCAATTGAAGCAATCATTCTTCAGAAATTATACGTAGAGGGTTGATTAGACGGTAGTATGATGAGTATTGTAGTATTGTAGTATTGTAGTGTGAGAAATCATATCATGTATGAATATTTCTATAAAAAATACATGGGAAATGGGTTTTTAAGAATATGGATTTATAGGTATGGGTTGGGAATACAATTGCCATCTTGGGGAGATTACAGAAAATATGACAAGTGATTAAATCGAATTTAAGTGCTTTTTGCATAGACAGATCAGAGTTTATATACTTCGCCTTGGAGGGCGTGACTCCCTTGAATGCCAAGGAAATAGGCGATGGCGTATCCAGAAACTCTTCCGTCAAAGGATCAAAATGTGGAGTAAATGTTTCCTTGGGATCTGGGCATTTTGGCCTTCTCTCTGTCGGAAGAGGTTTAGGAACCGATTCCTCGACGAATGTGGGGTAGACGGTTAATGGCTTTCATGGATTCTTCTATAAGCAGCCCAAAAGAAATATGCACTTGCAGAGGGTAAGACGGTTATACGTTAAAACTATATACAAGAAATGCAAGATAATTTTTTATTATTATTATTAAACTTTTATTTATTTATTACATTCTGGTTAATTAAAACATTTTGTAATTCGATCACCACAATGAAAAGTAAAAATGACATTCAATGTCAATCACATGAGGAGAGAAGGTGACCAATGACACCACTCTCAAATTATTTACAGACTATGTCCCGAGGAGATCACGGGGCCATCTTCGTTTGAGCCGACGGGGAGGGTTGTACGAGTTGGAGTTGGAAGACATGGTCTGTGCTAGTGGATTAGGATGGTATGGCAGTTTACTGTGGAAAAGGGTGAAGCGGGAAGAAATGAAGTCTTGAATAAAAGGGATATTAAGATCGTGGTGAAAGGATGATTTGATATTTAATAGGGAGCATTTTCAAATATTCTGAGGGTTTTGGATTGAAAAGACTGGATACTTTGGATGTTGGAAGGCTTGGTGGCACCCCAGATTTCTACTCCGTAAGTCCAGATTGGTCGTAATAAGGTTTTGTAAAGCGTCAGTTTGTTTTCTATCGTAAGATTGGAGTTCATGTTCAGGAGTCTGTATAAAAGTCCATATCGCCGATTGAGTTCTTGTCTTTTAATTTTAGTGTGTTCTTTGCATGTAAGTCGTGAGTCAAGATGGAACCCAAGGTAACGAACGGAATTTGAATGTGGTAAAGGAATATTGTTAAATTTCACAATTTCAGGGATGCAAGATAATGGAAAAAATAAATCTTACTAACTCAGCCGAGACTCGAACCCGGATCTCCTGCTGTTCTATAATATTTTGTATAAAATTAACGTGAAATTAAATACTATAACTAAAATCAGTAGTTAAAACTTAATTTTGTAAAACGCTCAATTTTTTTTTACGATTCGAGATATACAGAATTTTGATTAATTAAGTCTCTGTGATCTGTGGGATCTCTATGTTTCTGAAACGATGCTCTAGAGCGGCGTTTCGCTATCATAAACGATTTTGGAAGTGATTTTTGCGACGAAAAGCAATTAGTAAACTTTGGTTTTAGATCAGTCTTCCATAAGCTATTCATCAGATTTCTTTGTGACTCTTTCATGAGTGCTCTAAACAGAGAACCTGAAAATGAGGGAAGCTAGTCATTTCTTTTTAGAAATAGGTGTAAGGGATAACATTAAAATAACTGAGCTGTGTTCAGAAGAAAGTAATATGGAAGAAGTACTCCTTACTAGGTTTTAGTCGTTTGCTTTTCTCCTTCTATCAGTGCATACAGGTTATCTGCATTGGATACAGGAGTCTAATGGAAACTATATTAATTTTTTAATTTACAATTATCTTATTTCTGGCGAAAATTCTGAACCGAACAAAGAATCTGAATTTTCAGAAGAAAAAAGCGTCTTCTCTTGTCATTGTCACTCTAAAGAAGTTGATAAGAACTTGAAGCAAACCATTATGGCCATATTTTTTTTTTCATGAAGAAAGGTAGTCAATAAGAGCCGGGTGGTATAAGGATCAGTCCTCTGGGCCATTTCATACAGCAGAGAAAAAATAAAACTTATTGTGCACTGTGGGAATTGAACCTGGGACCTTTCGTTCAAGAGTCCAGTTTCGTCAAAACTGTATCACTCTGCTATGTAAACTTCTAAGTAAGAAGAAATAATTTGCTTTTATTAAATTCAACCAATTCAAGACGGACTACTTCACACTCTGGGTATCTTCCAAGATGTCGTGTTTCTCCATAAAGGTGATTGAGCGATGCACATCTCCTGTACAAAGGTGAAGTGGCTACTGCACAATCTGTCGAGGAACATTGTAACTAATCAAGAAAATATAGAGTGAACGATCAGGGGTTTGGAACCCAGGACCTGTTGAACATGAGTAGTAAGCACTAACCACTACTCAACTCTAATCCGATTGATTTATAGACTGCAATATATATATNACACAAATAGGCAAAATAAAATTGTTTAGCTTCTCAAATTAATATTGCAGCCTACTTTTATTTTCAAAAAATAAAAATATTAAGTTTCTAATCCTTTTTTATTTCAAAACATGGAAGTATTTAGCGATATATATAGTCTATAGTGTGCCTGCAGCTTCCACATGAAACTAGTATAAACCATACTCCATCTAGCCAGACTTCAGTAATTCTCTGCATTGCCAGGGACGAACTGATTAATTGCCATCCAAAGACAATGGCCATCAAATGCAGGTGCTGTTGAGGGCATCACTTCCCGGCCGCGGAGTACATCGAAACCAGGCGAGTAATACAACTCTCAGCTCTTTTGTTATTACTCCAATGCCACCTACGATTTGTTTTTGTTTTTTTATTAGATCATAAAGTTCAAATCAAATCTTTAAGTTGTTTTTTTTTAATTTTTCCATCGTCCGTAATTGACTTTGCTTCTAATAAAAATAAGCATGTACAAATGATAATAAATTCAATTATGGGTCCTAAACCTTGAAAAGAAAATAGTTAAAGCTACCCTTCGGCAATGTCTTTTGAATTTTTTTGAATTTTAACTGATTTTCCCTAAGGAAATTGAGTTACGCACGTTGGTCTCATGACTAGAAATCTGGAAAATTTTATCGGATCTTCACCGATCTTTAAAGTGGAGCTGATCTATTTATTTTATTTATTTATATATATAAATATATATACATATTACATGTTCATGNATAAAATCTCAATGCGCAATTTATAAAATATATAAACCAAATTTGTTCAACTAAAAAAAGAGTTGGTTAATGGATGAAATTATTCAAACATTTATCAATTTCATCATTCCTCATTGGTGAAAGAAAAGTTGTTAATCACTCTATACTACTACGAAAATAAATAACATAAATGTAATGTAATGGGGGAGGAACCTATTCTTTTTAAAAGATAGGAACTTAATTCTTCATTTTGACTTTCTATTAAACACCAATGAGAGAAATTAATTTTGGCTGAAGTCTAATGAGTGGAGGTGGTAATAGAGACCAAAATTTATAAACAAGAAATTTTTTTTTGGAAATTAAGATCCTTTAAAAAAAAAATAGTAGAGTATAATAGACGCTTATTGTACTTCTAACGGGTAGGAGATAATGAACTCATTTATTTCTAAAGTAATTAAGGTTTTCTCAGAAAAAGGAAAAAAAAAATTGCCTTTCAGAAAAATATTTACAAGTATTTATTCTTGAATGCCTATTTTTCAACTTTAAATGATATTCTCCCGAACTAATAATAGTGGTAGGTAGTCATCATAATTTTTAAATAAAGCGCATCTTAAAAAGATATATAATAAAAAGGTATAATCAAGTGGGTATCCACTAAAAAGTCAAGTGGGAGTAAAAAAAAAGAATGTTTTCCAATCAGTGGTTTTTCCTTTGTTTTAGAGTAATGAATCAGCTTCTTTTTTTTAATTGCCAAAATATTTTTTCTATATCTGTAGGGTAACATATATATATGTATATATAATGAATAAGGACAGGTGGGAGAGTGAGTGTATTAAACACACAAAAACCTGAAAAAAATCCAATGTATAAAATTTTCGTGGACACTCTAGCCCTTCGTCAGTGAGGAGTGAATAGAGGCACTCCTTCTTTCATCTTGTTTTATTATGTACATATATGGTAAGTTCAAATAAAATTTTTTTCTGACTAAGATACTAGGGAATCCACTCAGTTTAAGCAGCTCTTGTGAAACAGATTTTTTTGGAGAGTTTTTTTTTACCGTAGATATTTTTATTAGATGATTTTTGTTGGGGTTCGGTCAAAGTAGATTAAAAAAAATTAAAAGTGTATTTTTTTTAAATTATCTGCCGACGTTTCGTATACATTGTAAGCCATCATCAGGGCTCTAGAAAAACATTGTCATGAGAATACAATAATAATTTACAATATGATAATAGAGAATTGCTTTAATGCAATGTGATATCAAAAGTATGAATGGTAGTAAGCTATGTAAGAGAATTTAAACATGCAGACGACCAAACTATTAAAATAATTATTGAAAAAATTAAAACAGTAATTGACCAGTAATCTCCCCTCCTCCATTCCACCATCCACTGTGTGTCCTTCTTAAAAATTATATTTTTCCTCTCAGTCAATGTGAACTTAGGGACAGGACGTTACTGTTATAATTTTTTCAATAATTTTTTTAATAGTTTGGTTGTCTGCATGCTATTAAATTCTCTTACATAGCTTACTACATTCATACTTTTGATATCACATTGCATTATGGCAATTTTATATTATAATATTGTAAATTATTATTGTATTCTCGTGAAATTGTATTTCTACAGCCCTGATGTTGGCTTACAATGTATGCCGAAACTTTGGCAGATAATTTTTAAAAAATACACTTTTTTTTTAAATTTGTTATTTATTTTTTGGATCTTCCTTGACCGAACCCCCCAAAAAATTATCTAATAACTTATTTCTTAATAATATAATCTTTTTTTTTTTCTTTTTTTTAAACACAAATAGGCAAAATAAAATTGTTTAGCTTCTCAAATTAATATTGCAGCCTACTTTTATTTTCAAAAAATAAAAATATTAAGTTTCTAATCCTTTTTTATTTCAAAACATGGAAGTATTTAGCGTCACGTCTCCAGCCCGGGACTCTTAATTGAGGAGAGATTAGATCTAGTAAAATGTTTGCTTGCTTGTTTATCGGTAGCCGGGGAGAGTGAGAGGGGGGGAGAGAGGGAGAGATAGAGTGAGGGGGAGGGGGAGAGAGAGA
>KZ807038.1:737606-751576 GCA_000696205.2 Oncopeltus fasciatus
TTAAAATTTTTTAAAGAAAATTAATATTAGAAAATTAAAATTTATGCCAATTGCATTCTATATTTTTTGTCTTTCCTTTAACGATAAATATCAATCTTCTTAGATGATTTTAGTTTGAAGTTAGGCTATGACAGAAAAGGATATACCATGGAATAAGTAGGCTACAGGCTAAGGTAGACTAGAGTGGGCTATTGGAGTAGATAAGGTATATTTGGGCTGAATAGGATAATTATGGTAAAATAGAGTAGAGTGGGGTAGACTAGTATAGAAGGACTGATAAGGGCAATATAAAGAAGACTAGGGTAAAATAGAGCATAATAGGATAGACTATGTTAGGCTATGGCAGAAGAGGATATATCATGGAATAAGTAGGCTACAGGCTAAGTTTGACTAGAGTGGGCTACTGGAGTAGATCAAGTAGATTTGGGCAGAATAGGATAACAAGGGTAAAATAGAGTAGAGGGGGATAGACTAGTATAGAAGGACTGATAAGGGCAATATAAAGAAGACTAGGGTAAAATAGAGCATAATAGGATAGACTATGTTAGGCTATGGCAGAAGAGGATAAATCATGGAATAGAAGGATCAATATAGAATAGAATAGAGCATGATAGGATAGACTATTCTACAATAGACTGAGATAGAAATAGGGAGTAGTAGAATTGTACTAAGACAGACTTGGGTATACTAAAATAGACGGAACGGACTTGAGTGGAATTTCAAGTAAAGCAGCTTTCAATTTGAGAGGATCTGGGGGGGGGGGGGGGGCAGAGCTATAATTTCTGTCTCAGCAACGTCAGAATCCTATCTGTACTGGGCCGTCTCTCTGACAGACGAATAAGGAGGCTAACAGCTGTCTCCCGGGGGTGGGGTTGAAATTGAAATATAAGTCCGCCCCTACCCAGGGCCTAAGTGTCACCCGACCCGATGCTCTGCAACCCTTCATAGGGAGACCACATATCCTCCATATACACGCTATCTATCTCCCTAGCTGATCAATTCTTATTCTTACTTAGCTATTCCAAAACCATAGAGTATTCTTCAATACACATCAAGTCCTTCTTGCTGTTACACAATCAAAGAAAGTGACGACAGAGAAGAGTAAGAAATAATTAACCATGAGGAATATCAAAGTAAGATAATAAATTATTTTAAACATGTAATATAAAACAATTTCACAAAATTCGCAGAACATAAGTAAGCTATTAGGTAGTATGAGAGATATTGTTAAAGAAAGAAAAGGATAGAGAGTGAAATAATGAGTGGGGGAGAAGGAGATCAAATAATTAGTGAAAAATGCGAAATATGATAATTTCAAAAATTTAGTCAGTCGGAATCCTGAAGAAAAAAAAAAGAGTCTAAGGAAAACAGAACCTAGGTGATATATTCGAGGCTTACAATCAATAAATGGGTAGGTCTTAATGTTCTTGTTGAAAGATAGTATCTTTCTTAAATAAATCTAGGAAAAAAACATCAATGTTCAAAGAAACTCCCTCCAGGGGTGAGTCAGCTAGAATTGACGTAACAGTTCAAAATGAGATTAATCCATGAACTTTTATTTAGAATATTTTTGTTTATATGGTAGAGAGTTCAATACTTTTTTCTTTGGTGGAAAGATCAAGTCTTTGCCATATTTCCTTACAGAAACTCAATGGTCTCATACCCCGAAGTCAGTTATTTTACTCTTAGAAAGAAGAACAGAGCGTCATAAATGTAGGGTATAATAAAACTTCACCCCATTTATAGCTCCTGTATAGTCTAAAGCCAGTCTTTTTAATCCTACCTACTCTCCTCTCCAACATGTAAGATCAAATAAGTCATTTTCTCTTGTCTATAATCTTTTATAATGATAAATTATTTTCTTATTTTATGCTGATTATGACTTATATACTTCTTATTCTGTTATTAATGTAATCTTGTTACTACAATCTAAACATTGATTATTTTCGAAAATGAACTAATGAAGTATGTTTTATTTCCATCTCCCATCTCACTTTAGGCTTCCAGCATAAATACTTTCTCAAGACGAAAATGATCCGTTTTAAAAGGAGAAGGGCCATTATCTCGCCTGTAACTACTGTTTGTAACTCACCCTGAGGATGACTAACGACTTGAAAACCCCTATCAAAAGCCGCTCTTTTTCACCGCGCCCTGTACAAACTTTACGAATCCACTTTATCTCGGGCACGGAGCGTGTTGCGAGGCAGGGAGTGGAAAGTTCTGAAAGAGCCAGAAGACACACCAAGCAGCAACGCCGGTGAAACAAAAGTCGATCTAACAGCGCTATTCACTCAGGACACCACAGAAAGGATCAGGGGGTGAACCGTCAGGAGTGGACTTTGGACTTTACCTGCCAAATTAGTACATTTATTCTTCCAGTTATCTATCACTTGCACAATAATATAGTAAGAAAAACAAATACCTTCAGAGCAATATATATATTTTTTTTTTATACTTCTAGTACATTTCTCTCGAGGATACTACTGTGACCACGACTTATAAAAATTTCAATTCTCTACCCACAATATTAAGTAAAAAATAAAAATTGTAAAAAAAATTATGTATTTTAAACTAGCGTTTTGGATTTTTGTGGTGAATTAATTCGCACTCCTGTAAAGTTAGGTGACCTCTTAGGAGAAGTTTTGGGAATTAGGCCTACGTTGTGGAAAGGTCAGAAAATCTGGCTAGCGATTAGAAAAAGAGGATTTGATTTCTGCCGTGGACAATTTTTTTTTGTTTTCTTTAAATCCTTTAATTTGTTTTGCCAGTAGGATAAATAATTCAATCAGTTATGCTACAGTGAAAATTCCCAAATTCTTTAAAAACTTAAAGTCAAAGATGACTCGAGATATCTTCTCATCTATATATAATATAGGTGGTTTGCTGTCAACTATGGAAAGACCGGAGAATTCTCCGAGATATGAAGAGTTTTTGGATACTAAACTGCACGACTCAACTGAAATGCAGGCTTGAACTACTTTGGTCCATGTCTACTTTCAATCTCTCAATCAAAACTGTCTGGGTTTGTATCCAATACTCTTAGTATAACTAAAAAAATATATGCCAAAAGCACTTTTGGCATATATTAGATCTCATTTCCAGTATTTTCAAGGTCGAAAATAAATTAAAGAAAAGACAAAATGGCCTACTAATTTACTTTCTCTATTTTAAAAATCAGGGACTCCCCTCTACCCTTGCCAAAACATTCTTAAACATCACCTACGATATATAACAGTTTTCTTCCTCTAGACTCCCGACCTAATTTAACTTTTTCAACTTCGGGTATTAACAAACTCAACAGACTGTTTTTGAAATATGGATTTATCACCATTAAACATACTATATGTAAAAGGTTATATATGTTGGTCAACCAGAGGCAACAATTTACGCGAGATAAAATCTACTCCGTGGGTATGGTCCAGTTCCATGTCAACTGACCTAAGGGAGAAGTGGTATTAGCCAGACTAAGAATAGGACACACAAGACTTACTCATGGTTATATAATGGCAAAGGATAACCCTGTGAGGTCTGTGGACAACTCCTTATCATCAAACATATATTTACAGAGTGCCTGAAATATGAAGAAACAAGGAAGTAATATAACTTAAATGGGACTCTAGACGAAATTCTATTGGATGACAATAAAGTCATCGACTCTGTAATGAACTTTCCGAAAGAGGGCAGGCTATTAAATCTTATCTAGATGCATTTTCAGTATGCATATTTTCCATTCTCTCTCGATTTTTTTTTCTAATAAATTTCATGGTTTCCAAGCTCAAAGAAATTACTATGTCCATCCACATAATGACTATTCGCATTAACGATTCATTATACCTCACCATGACCTACTGCTAAGAAATTCTTCTTCTTGAAAATATCTTCCCGCTTTTAAAAATATCTCCCTGGCTATACTATGAATGAAAAGAAATACATTTGAATGTGATCTTTATACACTTGTGACACACACAAAAAATATTTTTTATTTAAAATATGATACATAAACCTTTAAAAATTTCAGGGGCCAGAGGGAGGGCATTTTTATCTGTCACTAAGATAAATGCTGATAAAATATAGGCTGAAATAAGGGTGGTGTGATTGATTTGTGGGTCTGGGGGTCTGCCCAATTTAGCTAGAGCCATTACACGGGCGGCTCTCGACATACATCACTTGGCCTGCCTCGAGGTCTCCTGTCCTCTACAAATAGTCCTACATCTCGCCAGTCATTCTCCGAGTATGCTTTTCAGAAACTATATCGTCACCACTACAATGGCCGCCGATCACGTCACACAATCACAACATGGCAACACGACCGTCATACACAATTCGTACATGGAACAAACACTTATCTTACATTGTGTACTTATTAATTATATATGCACATATAACTAAAAAGGTGCGTCCAACGAGCAGTCAGTTGTAGTCGTGACTCGCATGCTAAACCTCCTGAATTCAATTCCGGTTTTAGTCCTTAATAAGAAAAATTTGACTCGTATTCACTTCGGTTCTCACTCTTAATACCACATTTTCTCACTAAGGATCGCTATAGTCGCGGAATCAGTGCTCCGATGGGAGAGTTAACATTATCGTGACATTTTTTCTGACTCACATGGAAAAAGAATAGCACCCTTATATTGGTGAGATCCGTAAGTCAACACCAGAAAACTATATGATGATAATGAAAATGATTCAGTTTCGAAATTTTATAACCTCTCCCATCTAACTTTTCCGATCCCAAAGAACAACTCGTTAAAACGAACTCGCAAAACGATTAAAAGAAAAATAAAAGCCTTACTAAATTCGATATGTTAACTTAGGCTCCCATGGTCACTAGAAATTTACAAATATATNTTACAAGTTTTGTACCAGAACAACCAGGACTGGAATTGGATTTGGTGAGAGATATATATATATATATATATATTTCCGTGATTCGCAAATATTTTGTTTAATAATGATTCTTGAATTACCAGAGAATTTCAGTAAAGAAATCTTAGGTTTCGGTCAAGGTTGATTCACGAAATACAACTCTTAAAAAAAAGTGTATTTTTAATTTTCGGCTTACATTGTCAGCCATCTTTAGGGCTAACCTGAAGGTGACTGAGAACGTCTTGCCTCCTGGATTACATGGGTTTCGAGACACTACCACAGCTTCAGTGACACTTACCGAAATGTGACGGGTGTAGTGTTTGGAAAACGCCGTCCTGATAACGGAAGTGGCACCAGAAATCATGGGAGACGGAGTTATCTCTGCGCAGTGGTAATCTGTTGATTCCAGACACCAGACACAATTAAGATGTCCTTAAGGCAACACAAGAATCCTTCCTCGCTGGAGTAGATTTTAATTTGAATTCCTCCAGCAGCGGTGATTCCCTTTCTGTGCTCTTGAAAAAAGACATAATTCGAACTGAATTAAAACCTTCTCTCGAACAAGAATGTTTCACACTAAGTGTTCCATAAACTTTCCAAACCTATTAAAGATGGATACAAATAAGTGGGAACGAATGACTTGATTTAACAAATCGGTAAGGGTGGGGAGCGCATAATAAGGGGTTAAATTGGTGAAAGCTGGCTTTAGACTGTTCAAAATGGAAGAGTGTAATTTCGGTCTGAAATCGAATGATGGATTTTAGAAATAATCCCTAATGTATAAACGTATTTAATATTACAATAAAACTTTTTTTTTTTTTGTAAAAGTAAATTAATTATTATTACATTTTTTGTAAGTTTGAAGTTGAATCAAAAAGGCTTTTTTTTTTTTTAATAACCATTATTAACATATTAAATTCTGTTACAAATAAATAAAAACATTTTTTAATTTGATTACAATGAATGATAATAAAAAAATGACATTCAATGTCAATCAATGGCCAGTGACACCACTCTCAAATTATTTACAGACTATGTCCCCAGGAGGTCACGGGGCGATCTTCGTTCGAGCCGACGGGGAAGGTTGTAGGGGTTGGAGTTGGGAGACAAGGTCTGTGCTAGTGGATTAGGATGGAATGGCAGTTTACTGTGGAAAAGTCTGAAGCGGGAAGAAATGAGATCCTGAACAAAAGGAATATTAAAATCGTGGTGAAGAGAGGAATTGGATACGTGATAGGGAGCATTTGCGACAAAAGGCTTATTATGAATAAATATTTAAGAATTTAACTAATTCATTTCTTCTTCCCCTTTTTCCTCTTACACATTTTTATAAGCTTTTTTTTTTTTACATTTTTAAGAAATGAAATTGTTTCGATACGTCTGGTGACGATAAATCTAACACAAATCAGTTCCACAAAAGGCCATAGAGGAACAGAGTTTGTATCCTAAAATTCCCGTTTAGGATGTGTTTGTTCTCGGCCTACATCAAACTGAGAAGGTGTATGGTCAACACTGCCTCATAATACGGAATTAAATGTGGGTATTCCCAGGAGTAGACTATTTATCTTCTGAGACATTACAAACAGAAGCGCAGGGAAAAAAAGCCAAATATTGATTCTGGAACCTTTGGCTGAGGAGTACCAAGTTCCTTAACCTCTTGACCATCTTGACTCCATAGATCCAAGATCATTTGTTTGTTTTGACCGTAGCATACTACTCATCGCGTTAGCTTCATTAAAACTATCTCTTTCGACCATTATTTTTTTTTAAATCGTAAAAGTCGTAAACAATAAAATAAAATAAAATCCCTATTGAGCGTAAAATAAATTCTTTTGAAAAGTCAAAGAAAGTAAATGTGGAATTCTTATACGCCCACACCCAATTTTCCTTATAAACAATTGACTGAATATATTCCTCTATTCCCTATGTCAAATGTCATTTATGAGCACTAAGTACATCTAAGCTAAATTTTTTTTTTTAATATCAGGTAAACTATCCTATAATATATTTACAATTTTATAAATATTATTTTTTGTGGTATTTAATCCCACGTAAATTTTAACAATTTTTAGTGCAAGGGGATAGATTAAAAAATTTACCTTTCCCAGCCAGGACTCGAACCTGGATCTCCTGCTATCCGGGCCGGTGCGTTTTCCATTTACTCTAACGAGACAAGTCTGATAAGTTATTAAATTCCCCGCACTAGTGTCGAGAGTCTAACCTCCGAGGCAGACGAATATATCGTCTTATGCTCAGAGGAGCTAAAATTGTCAAGCTGTTTAAATGACTCTCGTTATTTACTTTTAAATTTTAATTTTATAAATATTATTTTTGTGTGATATTTAATCCCAGGTAAATTTTAACAATTTTTAGTGCAAGGGAACAGATTAGTTAAATTAAATTAAATTAAAAAAGGGGACTGATTAGAACATTTGGCCCTGGCTGGGACAGTTAGATTTTTTATTCTGTTCCCTTGAACTAAAAATTGTTAATATATTTTAAATTGCACTTGAAATATATTATCTACTTCCATCTGATTAAACACCTTTTAAATTAGAAAAACTTTATGTACGATCGAAATGAGGACAACTTAACGGTTCAGAATGAAAGTGTTATTGTATCTCGAAAATTATAGGCAATATGATATAGATCTTAAATCATCCCCTTTAGAAAAAAACGTGTTGAAAAAATAAATCCGAGAGAGGGTTGGTATGAGCCGAGCGCCTGCCGAGGCGTGGCGGCGTGAAGAGCCTGCCCTCCGGAGATAGCCACGTCGACCGGAAAACGGCTGCCTTCCGAATAATTAAGCCACGAGGGCAGGGTTGGAGCGACTTGCCGAGGGGTGAGGGTTGGAGTGGAGGGGTGGGGAAGACGAAGAAGTAGGGGGGTTGGGGTGGGAAGGAGTGGGGGCGCTATCTCAGCGCTCCAGGCGTGGGACCACCTGTCTTCGCCGAGCCTGCCTCGTAAACAAGCTCTCAGCGGCTTGCAGATACCGGCTGCTTCTAGCTGACCAAGCTTGCCAAGTACTCCATAGGCCTTCTCCAGTCCTCCTCCAGAGGCCACAGAATTAGAGCGATATCAACTTCTTTACGAGATGTCCTGGAGGCAGAATCCTGTAGATGTGTCATAAACATTGATCCCATGTGTCTTCTCCTTCGCGAAGATATAGGATCACTTAGGGGTTGATATCTTAATTTCATATTTCAGTAGTTTCCCAATAGAGAAATCAAGTTGCTCATCTTGGTAACGGGGCGGGAATTTTTGAAAACAATTTTAAGAGATCTGACATTGAAGATTTATTTTTATTTTTGTGTTAGCATACCTTTCAACCACTCATGGAGAAAGAAGTTATCTATAGATTGTCATCCCATTCTAAGCACCCATGGCTCAGGACAAGCTTTCATTAATATATAAAAGCTTGTTCTGGTCATGAAGGCGCTCCCTCTATATTTATAAATATATATACACGTATGTGCCTGTATGTATTGTCTTAACGCGCTCTAATGTCTTCAATTTTTAATATAAAAAAAACTAATTGCATTACTTAAGCTTATTTTTTTTCAATCCGTTAAAAGAGTTTGTTAAAAGCTGAAATTAGTCAAAGGGAATTATCATTATAATTAGTGTTATAATAAAAATTATAGAAAAAATACATTTAATATGCGAAATCACAACATAAAAACAATATAATCTTTCTATATATACTTGTGCATATTAAAACTCTCTGTCCTTTAAATGAAAGAATGACACTCTTAACTAATTCGAAGAAAGAATACATATCTGTACATTAAGTCTTATCAATTTAGTAAATTTCAAAAAAGTTAAAAGCAAGCATGAGGCAATTCACTTAACTGTACTTCTAACCTCTTTGCATTTAAAGCCTGCGATGAGGTTACTCAGAATCAGGTTTAGTAACCTTCCTCTGACTAAACATAATTCTCTCTCTCTCTGACATGCGGTATTTTATTTATTTTTACTTAGTACTTAGACCTTTCTCTTTCCATAAAAGTGCGAATTTCTCTCTCTCTCTCTCTCTCTCCATATATATATATATATATAGACAAGTTTAATTTTTCATAGAATTGCACTGATTTCATTGTGTCTGGTAAATAATGTTACATTAAGGGTAACATACAGTTCTTATTTTGAACTGTGTTAAGCCCCTTCCCCAAGTTTCAAGATAGTTATTTGGTGTGAACCCTATTGTAAAGAGGCCAGCAACTAGACAGTTAGTTGGACAGCTGTAGTGTCTGCTCCAGGTGAGATCTGCTCACAGGATCGCAGTCGCAAATGCACAGGTGAGTGCAAGATCCTCAAAGCTGTCGCTAGCGGAGAGTGCATTCCCCCACAAGGACACAGCCCACGAGGGTAACACTACCCCAAGCCTCTGCGATCCTTCACGNTATATATATATATATTTGAATCACTGATGAAACAGTAGCCACATAGATAGCACTCTTTCCAATAACATAGCTAGGAAAAATCAAATCCCATTCCAGATAGAAATAAAATCGGTATCCAAAAGATGTCCGTCTCTCAGGAACTAAGTTAACTAAGTTAATTTCTTCCAGTTTCTAGCTCCCTACTCTCTTTATTCGAATTTTGAGCAGTCTTTTACATCATTACCTCTATTTAGATACAATCAGAATGCAAGGACAATCTCCAACTTCTACTGAAATATATTTGTAAATATACAGTAGAAGTGTATAGTGAATGTTGATATAAGTTTTTTTTTTTTCATAACAATGTTAATTATTTTATTTATCAATTTTCTACTTAGAAAAATTGTAGGTATTTTCATATTTATTTTATTTACTTTGATAGCCCGAATGAGAATGCATTTAATAGTAAAATATTCTGAATTAAAATAGGTTAGGTTTCTAAAGTAACAATAAATAACATTATAGTTTTTCATTTAAATGATATTTTAATGTATTAATTAAACGAGCTAAACTTAACTTTTAGTTTTTTTACACAAACTTATTGTAAATAATGGATACAAATTTGATAAGATAACAAGCAGGAAAATGTTTTATCAGTGAAAACTACTGGTGAAGGCCTGAGAACAACATGGCCGCGAAGAGAGTAGTGACAAATGACGAGTCCTGAACTGACAGCAGACGTCAGCTCACACTCCTCCTCAAGCCCCTATGTGCACGCTATACTTAGCGCAGAATTTCAATGGGGTTTTTGGAGTTTTTACGCTTCGGGTCCACCACTTGCTCAGCTAAGTTAGTATTATTTAACGATATATACTTGTGCAATAATACAGGCAAGCGCAATTATCTAGGAAGGGCTTAAGCATTACACAATAACTTCCTTTGGCAATATTTAGTAATTTAAATTGATATTATAATAAAATAATAATACAAAACCCTCGAAAAAAATATGTATCACAATAAACTATTTAAAATATTAATTTAGTTGTGGTGTATCATCCCTCGTAAATTTTAAACAATTAATGCTAGGGAATAGAATAAAAAGTCAATTTGTTCCAGCCAGGACCCGCACCTGGATCTCCTACTTTCCGGGCCGGTATGCTATCCATTACACCACCGGGACGAGCTAGATAACTTATAATTCCCAACACATTAGCTAGAGCCTAACCCACGAGAAAGACGAATATATCGTCTTATGCTCGAAGGAGCTGACATTGTCGAGCTGTTTTAATGACTCGTTATTTACTTTTTATTTAATAAGTTATCTAGCTCGTCCCGGTGGTGTAATGGATAGCATACCGGCCCGGAAAGCAGGAGATCCAGGTGCGGGTCCTGGCTGAGACAGATAGATTTTTTTATTCTATTCCCTCGCATTAATTTTTTAAACAATTAAACTATTCTAAAACAGAAATAAAATCAAGAGATCAAAGATTTTCACCGAAACTTTATTAATGAATTTAAAATGGAGAGTTTTTGACTGTGAAGATTATTATTAAGGGAGTTTGTTGAGGTTCAGTCGAGATTAATCAAAAAAATACAATACAATTCAGTCATGAACATTTGATCCAAATGGCACGACGTCCCCTCTCGCCTTCATGATAGCCCGGAAGATGGCCAACAATGTAAGCGGATAATAAAATATACTCTTTTTTTTTTAAATTGTATTAACGTAGACCGAACCCAACAAATTCTCTACTAGTAATTAATGAATATATGTATATTCATTGAACTTCCATCTCATCTAAAAGATATTTCTGATGTTTCAATCACTCAGGAGCTCTATAGTCAATTGATAATTCTCATCTTTCATTAAGGTGAATACAAAAGAGAACAAACAACTAAAACGGCCTTTAAATTTAAAAGATTAGTAAAAGTTAAAGCTATTTTTGTGAAGGAAATTACTTTCTAAATGTGAAGGGATGGGGGGAAATAAACCTAAGTTCGATACTGAGGGTAATTAAGTAACGGCGGAGATAAACTTTTATTGAGCAATTAATTCCCCGTTGAGAGAGTCTAGGTGAGAAGTTGGTCTCGAACCACTGAGCGTAATCAACTGTATGCAGCCACCCTCTAATGAGGATACACAACTCAAGCGACCAATAGGAACGCTTACTGATAACTAATTCACTCTTTTTTTTATTTATATTTCACTTTAATAAGAAGATATCCGAATCCCAACTAAAATCATACCTTCTATTATCCGTCTTCATTGGTTTTTGCAAACCCTCTTCTGGAGAAGATGGTTTACAGAAACCAATGAAGACGGATAATAGAAGGTATGATAGTTCTATATTCATTGGTAGTGAAAATAACCTTTTAGATTATTAACCAACTAAAATCATCTAACCAACTAATATCTACGGTGAAAAAAACTCATCTTTTGAACATACAACAAAACTTTGGGTGTTCTTACAATGTCTAACTCTACACATACCATAGACCTCTCACCAGACTGCAGGCACGCAACAAGACATCACAGATCTCACCTGCAGACTCACCACCACCAAGAGACGTCACCAACACAATTTCACCAACTACAATTACATCGGACATTACCAGCCAGGAAGACATCAACGCACCATTAATGCCCAGAAGATGGCTTACAATGTAAGCCGAAACGTTGGCAGATAATAAATATTTAATTTAGTTGTGGTATTTTATCCCACGAAAATTTCAAACAATTATTGAGAGGGAATAGAAAATAAAAAACTATCTGTCCCAGCCGGACAGATAGTTTTTTATTTTCTATTCCCTTTCAATAATTGTTGGCAGATAATCTTTTTTAAAAATACACTTTTGTTAAACTTGTATTTTTTTTTTTTTGGATCTACCTTGATCGAACCCCAACTAAAATTATCTAATAATTAAAACTACGGCCAAAAAACTCTCCTTTTGAACAAAATAATAACGCTTGGAGAGGACAGGATCTTCCTCCCTGAATTTCCCTTGGATGTCAGCTCATGAGTCTAGGAGGACCTTTTCTGAGATAGGGAGAATACCCAGGATAGAATCTCCGGAAAGAGATTGGATAGAAGAATATGAAGAATAGAATATTGATAGTAGAAAGGTGCATTCACTGTAACGCTAAGGAATTTTGATTAGAGTGACTGGATTTTAAATATGTTGGATGGTTTGGCAATGTTCCACAGTTCACACAGATGGTTCAGATTTTTTTCTTTTTTTTTCTTTTTTTTTGTAGAATGTACTGAAAGAGGTTTCAATAGTGTGTAGAATAATAAACAAGTTTCATTGAGTTCTACTCCTTTTATTTTAGTTATAATATTTTTTACCGTTTCTTCTTCCGGGTTGGACCGTGTCAAATTGGTGTTATTTGCCGAGCTTTCGGACATCATGTGATGGCTTCTTCAGGGCTGAAAAGAGAATGAGAGTTGTGAGACCATACTCTGCTTTCAAATCTTGTTTCAAAGGAAGACTGGGACAAGATAGACCGCCTCACCTGGGAAGCAGCTCAACGAGACTCACAACTCTCATTCTCTTTTCAGCCCTGAAGAAGCCATCACATGATGTGCGAAAGCTCGGCAAATAACACCAATTTGACACGGTCCAACCCGGAAGAAGAAACGGTAAATACTTCTGACGACCATCGAAGCCTACGTGAACATATAATATTTTTGTTTATTATATATACGTAGCTCACTTATTTTTAAAAATAAGATTTTAAAAAAATAAGCAAGACGTCAAACATTAGCGTTCTTCTTTGTCATTCAACAACGTTTCGGATGGAGAAGGCATGAATAAGCCAATCCTTATGAAAGTGGCCTTATTTTTTACCAAAAGAAAACTACATCGGATTACAAATACTTATTAGAGAATAAATCTATGATATCCTTATGTATGTCTTATAATTCGAAGGACATTTCGGAAGCGGTTTTCGACATGGGCTAGTAACTAGTTTCCGAGCTAGAGCCTTCAAATTAGCATCTAATCCAGTGCCTAAGACAGATCAAAGACAGGGGAGGGATATGAGCTGCATTGAAAATCGATTCAAGTTTGATGGGTACACAGAATACAATGAATAGAAATTGGGTGCTTGTGCCCGGGGCCTGCTAACACCCAGAGGAACCAACCAGGTGGAGTGTCCACAAAGTGGTAGAAGGGACCCTTGGACACCCTCCAAGTGCACAAGACGGACACACTTGAGGAAGGTAGGTTGGCCAGAAACAAAATGGCGAATAATAAAAATGAAAAATTTTAAAACCTGAATAACAAGGAGTTCAGGTAAGAAGGGGGTATGGGGTCTTTGAGGATGGTGTAAATAGATTTTAGTTTGTTGTTGGTGGAAAAAGAAAGCTTAAGTTTAGGGAAAGTTTTTCTAGGAGATTTCTTAGTATTTTCATAAAGTTTTGGAATATGCGGAAGAGAACGGAAAATGAGGTCGCTATTTTGGTGGAGGTGGATAGTTATGATAGATTACACTGCACAACAAAAAAATATTTTTTGAATGTTTCCTACACTAATTTAGTCTATTTCTACTAACTTTGGGGTGATAAAAACGAAAATAACATTGAAAAATTTGTATTAGCTCTGGTTTTTGAGATATACAGCACTTAATCTTAAAGAGTAGTTATACTATACGTGAAAAGTGAAAGTACAAAAAACAATATTGTTATGTTTCTTTTAGAATATTTTAAGTACAAAATTGAT
>KZ807038.1:777458-788465 GCA_000696205.2 Oncopeltus fasciatus
ATATATATATATATATTTACATCAAAAGAGGTGGTGCAAAATATTATACAAAATAAATTTCAGCATTTATTTGGGAGATGAATTCTGTATTTATGAGTTAAAACAAATTTTATTTACAATAATTTTATAATTAGTTAAATAGACATGATTTTCTTAAGTTTAACAAGTATTTATGCACTCATTTATACTACTTTTTTACCCTGACCTAACTTCAATTCATTCAATATTTATTTTTAACATACTGAAAAATATTTTGCATTTCAAATATAATAAAATATTTTATATTGCATAAGATTTTTGCAATTTATGTAATATATGTGATTTGCACGATTTGTGTAATATTAATTTTTAACGAGTAAGTATAGTGTTATATTTGTTTTCTTAGGAGATTGGGTTTTATAATTAGTCAAACAAACAAACCGTCACCATAGACTGGTTCAAAATAAGTATATATAATATTAACATTAATAAACCAATAGCTATTGTACAGGAAGATATCAAGAATATATACAATGTCACTGATATTGATATATTTCATCGAAATTAATTCTCTTTAATACTAATTGAAATAAATGAAAAACCCCTAGGGCAATTTAAAATGAAAGACTTGAGATAAAAACTGTATTTATTCATAAATGAGAAAATAAAACACTCAAGTTTGGAAATAAATAATTTTAAATCCCATTAATATTTACTCCAAAATTCTATAGATGAATGACATAAGAATCATTTTATAGTAGATATGAAGTTATAATATGATTTAACATTTGATATTCATAAAACCTATAAATAATTACTTATATCATAATAAAAGCTATTTTATAACACATAAATTTTACTCTTGTGTATATTAATGCTGCACCCACATATAATGAACGGCCAAATTAAATAAATAAAAATTAATTTCCTATCGGCAGATAGTCTCTTGAAAAACTCACTATAATAGTAGGAATAGTGTAGAAATAATGTCCGTTCACTTCTAGGCTAATAGATCGGCTGTCATGGACCATGTTGTACTTGGAATGTACGCGATGACATTATTTGATGCACCAATAAAAACACTTGCCGACACTAACCGAAGCTAACCGATGATTAACGAGGAGATTGTTTGCAAAGTATAACCTTTTGTAAGATGTTTTCTGTCATTAAATTACTTATTAAACAATACTTTTATAAATTTGACATAAAATGAATTGAACTTTTAAATTTATTTTAAATAATTATTATGTGTACCTCAAAATTATGCCATAATTAGCAGAAATTCGCTGATATTAAGAGATCAGGGAGCAGGTTTGCTACGGTTATCAGTAGTCGCTATCTCTCGCAATTATCTTTTCTAATATATCATGAATATTGTTCTCGTGAGATTACATTCCATAGTTCCTCGCACAAAGCTATTTCTTCTTCAGGGTGGAAAGGAAGGAATTTCCTTTGTAATTCCGACCACAAGGGAGATTAAAAGTTCAGGGGAATAAAACAAAATGAAAAAGATGAAAGAAATACTGTTCACTTTTAGAGATAAGATTCAGAATTCTAGCTGGATGTAAATTCCGATGGGGTAGGATGAAGCATCACCTGTTCGCATCTATAGGTTGTGAAAGGCCTCAAGGGGTTTGGTTAACCAATTTTTTTCTGTAGAAATTTTTACCAAAACATTCATTCAGTAATAATTTCCTATACTTTGCTTATTCCTTAGCTGGAGAAATTAAGTCAGGCTTTTGGCCGGGATGAGAAAAATAAAATATCCCAAAATTGTTGGATAATTATTTTTTAATTGATGACGTTTCTAGTTAACTTTTAAGTAATCATCAGGGCGATTGTGACGTCTGAAGAGATATCCCAGGAAGATTTAAGGCCCCATCTTAGAGGTCGGACTCGTTAGTTAGCATAAATCACTATCGCCCTGATGATGACTTACATGTTAAGTAGAAAAGTTGGCGATAATAAATTAATTACCCAACAATTTTGGAGTATTTTATTTTTTCTGATCCTGGCCGAAACCCTGACTAACTTCTCGAGCATAATACTCGACGGCCATTCAACCTACAACCAAGCTAATTTCTTAGCAATATGAATAATAATTGGAAAAGTCGTCGGATTTCAGATCATTTCTTTAATTTGATATTAGACAAATCTTCAGGTGAAGATCAAATAAACTATTCAAAATTTCAAATATTTTTTTATCTTAAAGAAATTGTCAATTTCCTAACAATGTTTAGCAAGGATTTTCTGTCCCACATGAAGAGTGTAAAATAAGCTGATTTCAATTTGCTTTCAAAGGCGGATATTAACTCAATAAATCCTTAAGATACATTCCATATAATTTGATTTTCATATAAATATTGTATAAAACAAAAATTAGAAAATTAAATTTTACATATATTACATTTCTCATAAGTCAAGAAATAACGAAAATATTAATGATTAATAAGTTCTCCACTCATTGTAAAAACATTAAACAATTATTGTAAAAAATGAAGAATAAATTATATCTTTAACTTCTTTAAATTAATTTCAGGAAAAGGAAATTTTGTCTCATAGAAAAAAGAACACCGCCAGACAGGTTATTTCAACGACGAACAAATCCATAATAAATTTTTAAAAATTTATCGAAGCAAGGGAACGTACGTCCATATTTAAGTCCCTAACAACGTTCAAGTAAAGTAGAAAATCCCCCCCCTCCCCACCCTCTTCATTAATAAGCAAAATTCTGGGTTTTATTTTTTTTTTTTTTAGGGACTTATGCTTAAGGCCTGAATAAATTATGTTAAAATAAGCGAGTTTCTTAGTTTTGGAATTACACAGATTTAATACTTAGGAAAAAGAATGCAGGCTCTTCCTTATTTTTTTTTTATAAATTTGACGATAAAAATAAATTTAAAATGTTTTCAACTGAACTGAAGTGTCTGAAATCCCACTAGACCATTTCGTGTATGTGTGTGTGTTTATGTCATTACCCCGATAGCCTAAAAGAAAATATTTACAGTTCAGAAATGTCCTTACAAAGGGTAATAATTAATTTTTATTGCCAACTATTCTATTTCAAAAGAACTAGCAATCACTAAATCTGATTTTAGCTGATTTGACGCAAGTAAATGAAGTGAAGATATTATTCGCATCGCGACAGAATTTTTGAAAAATTCTGACAAATCTTCACCGATCCTAATTAAAAGAAGCAAACAAATAGAGCACATTCAAAACTACATGTTTACTTACATAATATATATGTTACATACATGTAACATAGTGCGACACAACTATGTTCGGCTAGATTATGGCAAACCACTGCCAAAAACTTTCAAATCATCTTCTCTCATTTGGATAAATTAATAGTTAGTGGCTATTCGGCTATCGGCTAATCAGTCGATTAGAAGAGGGGAGAGGGGTTGTAGAGAGTGACTGAATGTGTTTAAAATGAAAATTAAAAATACAATAAATTTATAATGAAATTTTCTAACCCAATGGCATTTTTAAAAGAAAGTACTTATAAAAAATAATTATAACGTAACTTCCACAGTTTGACGTACACAGTTTTGACGTAGAGTAAGTGTGTATGTCAAACTGATTCATAAATTGATAAATAACCGTCTATATGATTTTCATTAATGTTTAGTAAAAATGAATGAAACACAATAGTTTCAATAGATTCAAATAAATAAGCAATTAATGCGAGGGAATAGAATAAAAAATCTATCTGTTCCAGCCAGGACACGAACCTGGATCTCCTGCTTTCCGGACCGGTATGCTATCCATTACACCACCGGGACGAGCCAGATAACTTATTAAATTCCCTAGCGAAAGTCTAACCTATGAGAAAAACATATATATCGTCTTATACTCGAAGGAGCTGAGATGGTCTAACTATTTATCGACTCTTGTTATTTACTTTTTATTTTCATTTACAAATATTAATTTAGTTGTGGTGTATTATCCCACATAAATTTTAAACAATTAATGAGAAGGAATAGAATAAAAAATCTATCTGTCCTAGCTAGAACTCGAACCTGGATCTTCTGCTTTACGGACCAGTATGCTACCACTTGCACCACCGATACTAGCCAAATAAATTAAATTAAATTAAATTCATAACACACTAGTGAGAGTCTAACCTACTAAAAAAACGAATATATCGTCTTATGCTTTTATTCTATTCCCATTAATAGTTTAAAATTTACGTGGGAAAATACACCACAACTAAATTAATATTAACATATTAAATAACATATTCCTAAATGAAACTATTAATTTCAGCTTTTTTACCAACTCATCTTGGACAGTCAAGAGCCAGACCTTGTGATATTACTCTTTATTCTCAATGCCTTCGCTGGTATGTAAGATATTATTAGATATACATAAAATATTAATACATAATATATATATATATATATATCTAAAATATATTATTGTTATTTATGTTGATTTTTAATGAAGAATGGAAAATGTGCTTAGTTTAAGCTGTTTCTGCCTGATGGATTTTTTCATGTACTTCCTTCGTGAAGGATGAAAGAATGTTTTCCACGAAGAAATTCCGAGTTATTTTGTTGACAAGAAGGGATATTATTCTCGGGAGACGATATCATTCCTCAGCAGTCAATTGCTAGAAGGGAATTCAGAGAAAAATAGTGGGAATTCACTTTGAGCATCAGATATATTCAGAGGAATTTGCAATTAAACCCCCGTTCTGGGTCAGGAATCATGGCTCCGGCTTGAGTGCAATTCTCGACACACGGCAAAGATCTGGATCTTAATGCAGTATATCACCAGTGGGATTTGTCCTTGATATCTTGTTCTTTTGCCAATAAGGGAGCAATCTTTGATTCGGCCATAATTCACAGAGTATCATTGAGTATAGTTATTGCCAACTTAACTTGTAAGTCATCATCAGGGCGATACATAAATAGGCTTAATATTGAAAGACTAGCTGTGTTCAATGATGAGCTTATTAAAAATGACTTACATATGCACTGATTAAATGATAAGAGATGTATTTATACAAAAACATATACACATTATCGTTTTTCATTTATCAACCCGGAAAATATAATAAGTATTTTTTCATTATATATTCATTCATTTTAAATTCATTAATTCCAAAACTGGATTCCTTACAAAATATAAGCACAGTAGGCTCATGTTCTCAAAGTGTTGTTACATGAAAATTCTATTCATAACACACACACACACCATTAAATACTTGAGATACGTTATATAAGATTATATGCATATATATANTAAATGACTAATTATAAAGTAATATTTTAGTTCTTAATGTCCCTCATGGGTTAATTAATCTACTTGATTCAATTAAATTATGTCTCCAAGACAATTTTTTGTTTATACTTATTATCGATTTGACAGTTAACAAATTATTAAACAATAGCTTATTTTTTTTTACATTTCAAAGATCATCATGCTTTTTAGCAGATTTCCACTAGAGAAACTAAGCTATTCACGTTGGTAGATACACCAATCCTACTTCGTTTGGGGCGCCGAGATAGCTCAGGGGATCCGTACGGGTCTCGCAATCCTGACGCCGCGGGTTCAAATCCCGCCCAGGTCAATCTTTTATTTATAATATAGAAGGTTGTCCTGAGCCATGGGTGTTTAAAATAGGGTGGCAACCTGTAGATAGCCCCTCCCTCCAATGACCCTAAGTGGTTGCAAGGGAGGCTAACACAGAAAAACAAACATATATTCTTTTCTTAAATTATAATTTAATCACAGTCACAGTGGTATGACGTCACTTACAGCTACGAGATACCTAGTGACTGACAATTTGTCACTGGTTCTAATATTTGTTTATTTTAACAACTTAGTTTATTTTACTATTTTATTCACACTTAATTAATTTTCTTATTATTTTTTTTTTTTAGTTGATACATTTTTATTTTCGACTATTGATAAATCAGCTGTAACTTTCCATCTTGTAAAAGGTTTTTTGTTGTTTTTTTTTTTGCAACCTTTACGTTTAAATTTCTTTAATGCTTTTTATTGGTATTCTGACTATGGATTTGTTTTTTGATCTTATGTTGATATTTGGTGCTAAATATGTTTGGTATTTTTATCATTGTGATTTATTTTTCCTACTCAAACACACAACAAAAAATCTTAGCTGAAAACTATGGACGGTATATGCCATAGTTCACTTCAGGAATGAATGTATAAGGTGTTTAGAAAGAAGTTAACTAAGGAAGTCTATTTTTGATTAGTGGGATTGATTTTCTAGCTTGGGAATAATGTGTCAAGTCAATGTGTTGATTTAATTACTTTTTTGTTTAAATCAGAAGAGGAGATTTAGAAGAAGACATATAATATCTTAGTTTTATTGGAGTTAAGAATAACTTTTTAGAACAAAAGAGGGGGGGGGGTAATAGGTAATGCGGTCTGGTGGTTACATAACTGGTCTCCTGGGCTGAAGACTCTTCAAGCACAGACTATGACTCTATCTATGATACTTAATATTGTCAAAGACTAGGGAAGTAGGTGCCCACAGGCCAGACCTGTACGGGAAGGGGCAATTAAAGGATAACACCTGCTTCCTTTGTCTTGGGAAGAGAAGTCAGCTTACTGATAAATTCCATATGAGAATTCAGACTCCTCTAGACCTGCCTTGCCAGTTCCAGGAACATATAAAGCATCTTGCCAACAGCCCCCCGAGTCAGTGATAGGTTAGTCTCCGTCTATAGCAGATAGCTTGCCGGGCCGGTCATAGTTTTAATAAGTGACAGTGATTAACAAGTTATCTCGAAGTCTCTTAGTAAATAAGCATATTTAATTTATTTTTAACATAATAATAAATTTATTCAGCTGTAGGTTAATTAATATTTTCTATTTATTTAAGTATTAGTTAGTAAGGGAATTATTTGTCATAATAAATTAACTTTAATTTATCTTATTGTTCTTAATAATTTGTGACCCCGTAACAATATACACAACACTGTTACAATTTCATTACTTCTACAATAATTCTTCATCTTTTTCATAATTCTCGTATATTCCTTAACATATATATTCCCACTTTTCTTCGCTTTTGATACATTCTGACGTAACTCTTTTACAAAAGACAATAAAGCGTCTGATGTTTTCTCCTCGTCTCGTCTTATTTCCTTATTCCATGTCTTGTCCTTGACATTTTAAGAAAGACCTTACTCAAGAGGATCAATTTTTTGAATTTCGCTCTCATTACACTGCACAACAAAAAAATATTTTTTGAATGTTTCCTACACTAAATTAGTCTATTTCTACTAATTTTGGGGTGATAAAACGAAAATAACATTGAAAATTTTTTATTAGCTCTGGTTTTTGAGATATACAGCACTTAATCTTAAAGAGAAGTTATACTATACGTGAAAAGTGAAAGTACAAAAAACAATATTGTTATGTTCCTTTTAGAATATTTTAAGTACAAAATTGATAAAAAAAACATTATTCTTAGTGTTTTGACAAATAAAAGAGGTTTGTACCACCAAATTTCAATTAAGTCAATCCGATGTATTGTAAGATCGCTGTCGTTAAGCTTGTCTTTTATAAAACACATCTGGAGCATCCTGTACTGAGCTGTCTGTACTGAGATATTTTCACATCATGTTTTAGAAGATTCCACTGTTGTAGTCTTGACCCTAACAGCTCAGCCTTTTCCTTAGACAAGCCAAGATCTCTTATAAGGTCACTCAACTCTGCTTGACTAATTCTGTGCGGATCACTAGACCTATCGCTTACATCAAAATCAGGGTCATAGGATGTAGAAGGATGGGTTGCTTCTTGTAAACAGACTTCATCACTTTCCTCTAAAATTTCATAGTTTTGAGGTGGAGAAGGGACTGGCAAATTGTCTGAGTGTGGTACAGGCCGAAGAGCCTCCTGAATTTATCATATGCCTTTGATCACGCGTATCAAAGTCTTTTTGGCAAAATGAAATGTACCCATCACAATTATATGTACTCCAAATGTCCCATCCCATTTGTCAAACATTTACTCTGGAGTTATTAGATTGCTCTATCAACAGCCTTGTGGGTACTTAAGCACTTTACGGCGTTGTTCTCGGATCCAATCATAATAAATGTTACATCCACAATAATTATTTTACTCCTATTGCTCTGAACTATATAAATCCCACAGTTGCTTTATAAACCATAGATCATTATCTACACCTCATGTAAGATCGGTTTTTAAAACGTTTTTTACTCATTTTTACTTTTTGATAATCTCTGCGAGTAAATGGGTAAAACGATAATAGCAAAACTGTTATCATTTATTAAGTAGTTTCACCTAAACGAATAAAATAAAAGAATAAGTACCATTCTTTTGTTTTATTCTTCCCATGTGATCTGCTTTTCTCGTCAACAAACTGATCTCCTTAACTATCGAATTAAAAAAAAAAAAAAAATACAGAACACACTGGATTACCACAATCAATGGTAGGCTATAACAGCCTATAGGGCTGGGTGATCTAAGGAACACAACATAAATCCTCGGGGCACTCACAAACAGAAGCACAGAAAGAAAGAAAAACTGAATCAAACTAGAAACTTTATCATAGGAGTCTAACTCTATAATTATAGTATCACTACAAAAGGGATCTGTCGTGCCCCCCCCCCCACCTTCTTTTTTTTTCACAGATTTAATTTTCTGGGCAATTTTTTCCAAGGCCTTCTAGAGTATGTATACAAAATATAAACCCCTAAGAAAATATAAGGCAAAGCAAGATAGAACCTTCTTTATTCTGTTTTCAGTATAAAATAAATAAAAAAGTAGAATGTAAAAGTAAATAAAGGAAAGGAGACGTAGTTAAGTCAGATATTGACGGAGTAACAGTATCCCCTCTTGTCTTTGCTCTTTTGTTCTCGTTGTAAGGGTGTAGAGTTTCAGGTCGGCCATTATCACAACCCTTCTATCTTCACCCTTTGCTCTTCCCCCTCCCTTTTTTTTTTTCAATTAGTTCACCCAAGGAATTTTTAGAGAGAATATTATAAGAAATTTTTTGACCAAAGCATCTACAAACTGAATCTAAAAATTTAAGTTATAGCATTCAAAAATAATTAAAAAAACTTTAACGCTGATTTAATTTTTACAAAATATATCATTAAAATCACAAAACTATATGAATACAATAACTTCCCCTATTAAATTAGTGATGAACCTAACGATAAAGCATTACACTTGGTAGTTACTTTTTTGTCCTCCAGGAATAATTTAATATTTTAAATGTTCAAATGGATAGTTTTTTTGTTTTTTTTTTGCCGTATTCATTATTTAGATGTTTTCTCTGTTGAAGATTGGTCAAGGTAGATCCAAAAAAATACAATTTCTTTTTAAATGTATTTTTTTTTAATTATCTGCCAAAGTTTCGGCTTACATTGTTGTGTTTTGGTTACATTGTTTCGGCTTACTTTATCAGTCATAAAAATTTGAACCTAGGGACTGGACGTTCCCTCTCGTCTTCATCATTGCACTAAAGATGACTTACAATGTAAGCCGAAACGTTGGCAGATAATTTAAAAAAATACTTTTTTTTTTTTTTGTATTTTTTTGGATCTACCCTGACCGAACCCCAACAAAAAACGTCAAATTTTAATATTTTAACTTTTAAGAGAAAAATTTATAATTAATATTATTAATCGCACTCATGGGAAGAAAATGATGGCGTCCGAGATATAGCTAAGGTGAGTTACAATCCTTCCACAATCAGTGAGTTACCAGGAACTCCATTCGCATAAATACATTTCCTCGAACCCCTTATAAAGAAAGTCGACAAACCCTTATCTTGAAAACTATGCTTTAGTAATTAACTTCTGAATTGATTAGTAAAAAATCTTTCAAAGCAAGCAAAATTTCTAAAATGTGCCAAATTGTTTGGCTTTTCACCCCTTCCCTCCCGATCTCCAAATTCCAGCACCAACATTACCAAGAGCCATCTTACCGTTGGCGATATTTCCTTGGTTCTCTCCTCTATCAACTCATATCTTTCCGTTCCCCTCCCTACCTCTATGATCTTTTAACTTTCAAATCTTCAGAACTCTTCCGCCCCACATGTTCTCGACATTCCGACCTTTATCCTCCCCCTTACAAATCTGCTGCATTTAGTAGCTCCTTCCTCATCAGATCCTCCAGGCTCTGGAACTCGATCCTTCTAAATACTCGTTACACGTTACAAAGCTGCACTCCGAGTCAGGATGGTTATATATAGGCAATATTTCCTTGGTTCTCTCCTCTATCAAGTCATATTTTCCCCTTCCCCTCCCTACCTCTATAATCTTCTAACTTTCAAATCCTTAGTACTTTCCCGCCCCACACGTTCTCCACATTCCGACCTTTATCTTCCCCCTTACAAATCCCCTGTATTCGTTGCTCCTCCTCGCTCGTATCGTTCAAATCCCAGCTATTTCAACATCTTCTCTCTGTACAATTAGGTATCAGGAACTGCTAAACTGTATCTTGTTAAATGTTCAAATAGAGAGTTTTTTGACCGTAGATATTATTATAAGATTATTTTAATTGGGGTTCGGTCAAGGTAGATCCAAAAAAAAAGTGTATTTTTTTAAAAGATTATCTGCTAACGTTTTGGCTTACATTTCATGGAAATGTGAACTTAAGGACAGGACTTCCTCTCTCGTCACCATGACAGGCAGATGACTTACAATGTAAGCCGAAACGTTGGTAGATAATAAACAATTAATGAGAGGGAATAGAATAAAAAATCTAACTGTCCCAGCCAGGAATCGAACCTGGATCTCCTGATATCCGGGCCGGTGCACTTGCCAATTGTGCTACCAGGACGCGCCAGGTATCTCATTGAATTCTCTCTACATTGGCGAGAGCCTAACCTACGAGAAAGACAAGAACTTCGTCTTACACTCGAAGGAGCTGACATTGTCAAGCTATTTGTCGACTCTCGTCATTTACTTTATTTAATTTTTTCTTTATAAATATTTTATTTGGTTGTGGTTTTTTATCCCACGTAAATTTTAAACAATTAATGAGAGGGAATAGAATAAAAAATCTAACTGT
>KZ807038.1:790805-816462 GCA_000696205.2 Oncopeltus fasciatus
TTTTTTTTTTTTTTTTTTTTTTTTTTTTTTTTTTTTTTTTTTTTTTTTTTTTTTTTTTTTTTTTTTTACTATTCATTGTAATTAAATTACAAAATGTTTTATTTATGTTTAACAGAATGTAATATGTAAATAAAGGTTATAAAAAAATAGAATATTGTTTTTATTTCAGTCAGTATTGATTTTTCTAAAAGAATTTACAGAACTTAATAAAAGTAAATTTTAATTTTTAACTCTTATGTTCGGTACATTTCTTTGTTTTTTATTAACATATTCATTGCCCTAATTACAGAAACATGACTAACTTATTTTATTTATTTATTTATTTTTATAAACATTTTTAACTCTAATTATACGAGATATAAAGATAAAAAAGCATTTTAATTATAATTAGGTTCCCGAAATTTCATTTATAATTTCCCAAACACCTCTACCCATGTTTCAACAGCGAACGCTCCTTCAAAGCAGTTGTCAGTTTAAGAAGCGTCTGCGAGACGTTGCACCCTAATTTTTAAACTACCCCTCCGGCCCGCAAATCATCATTTCTCAAGTATTCTGTTTCAGTACCCCTAATGATCCTCTCGGGTTAACCTACTAATATCTGTTGAGAATAATTCCTCTGAATGTTCTTGAGCATAGCGAGACGTCCAAGCAGTACATCACTCAGCCTTTGTGTTAGAAGCACGGAGAATTCCAACAAGTTTTTCAAGTGAATAATTAAATTCTGAGTGACGTCATATAAGAAATTCAGTTTCTTATTGCGTCACGAACGGGACAAATTGTAAATCTATTTAAAAGGCATCTTGGGTATGGGGTTACCTGGAAATTTATTACCTTTTCAGATATTTCGGGAGAGGAATGTATTTACTCGGTCTCTGTTCCTGATATCATATTCATGAGGCAGAACAGGCGACATATGATCTCTTTTTATAAAAACTGCTGCTCATCTCGCCTCGAGGAGGACGCCATTTGAATTTCAATGAACGATCGGTTTTATTCCGAGGGGGGGGAGGGAAAGTCAGCTGTTTGTTTTGGATCAAAATAATTTAATAATAATATACACTAAGCTGTATTACACAAAGAAAAACAACACCGAATTTACTGAATATCAATCTGGTTACAAATTCCCGTTTTTTCTTTTTTTTCTATCCGTAAGAATGGAAAATATTGGAATCTCTCGAAAATTTAAAGTATGGTATATGGCATATTACTATATTTTTTTTTTTTTTACTTCATTTTGAAATCTAATTCAGTATCTGATAAGATGTAAGTTTATTGACTTATCTATTATAATTGGATAGTCAGTGAGCAATTTAAAGATGAAATTATAATTGAAAAGCTATAAATTCTTATAGACCAGTTTATTTTCAGACATTATTTTCAATATCCACAAATATTTGTATATTGATAAGATTTATTATAGCAATAACAGGTAAGAGCCTATTACATTGCTTTCAAGGAAAATGTGAAATAGAAAAGCACAATTATTTTATTTGAAAACTTATTTTGCATTAATACGTAGTTTTACGTCTAATACTGGTACCTCTTCAGGAGCCTAATACATAAATACGTAACAAAAAAAATTATCATACGAAGATATTCGGCTTAGTAATTTTTTTCCCCAAAACTCACCCTCCTCATTTGATTCGAGACAAAATTGATTTTATTCAAAAGATTACAAAAGAAAAAAAGAAGAAAAAACCCAAACAAACAAGTTAGTTTCTAAATTTAAATAGTGAGATAGTCCAATCAACCTTTAAGATGCATTCTTAAATATCATAAATATTAATTTAGTTGTGGTGTATCATCCCACGTAAATTTTAAACAATTGATGCGAGTGTTGGGAATTTAATAAGTTTTCTAGCTCGTCCCAGGGGTGCAATGGAAGCATACCTACCCGGAATGCGGGATTTCCAGGTTCGAGTCCTGGCTAGGACAGATAGATTTTTTATTCCATTTCCTGGCATTAATTGTTTAATTCTAAATATCTTCTTTCATATCCTATTTCAGGAAAAATTTTATAAGACATAAATGTTAGAAAATTATGAAATGGAGAGTTGTTTTCTTTTACCGTAGGTATTATTATTTGATGTTTTTTGGGGGGAGTGGGGGCAGTCGGTCAAGGTAGATCCAAAAAAATACAAATTAAAAAATGTGTACTTTTCAAAATACACATTTTTTTAAATTTGTATTACTTTGGATCTACCTTGATCTATCCCCAACAAAAAACATCTAATAGTTGGAAAAATATAAGGATGAACAAAAATTATAGACGAGATGTTTATATACATATAAAAATATTATGACTTAAATTGATCCTTAAGTTTCCTTCTTTTTTTTTTTTTTTCACCAACTTTTGCCTTTTGCATAATGATACTTTTCAACTTTATTATCTTTTCAGGGAATTACCATCTTCCAGCCAAGCATAGTCTTTTGAGCATTTTCAGGCAACGTCTGATGTTCAACTGATTGATTTTCAGGATTGAGTCTATGGGTCTATATATAATATATATATATATGTATGTATAATTTTGTATGAACAATATTTTTAGCTATTAGAAAAAGTTTTCATAGTACCAACGTCAATAGCTTGATTTAACAGAGTTAATACTGTAACTTTAAGTAATCTCTCGTAAAACATCTTGCTTAAAAGATTCTGGAAGCACAGTTTAAGCCTTACTGTATGATGGCCAATCGATTTTTCATATAGTTTATGGGATAGTTTTGCATTATTTTTTATAAGGAAAACTTGCAACTGAAGAAGTCATCGAGGGAATATACCTTTCAACTTTTATATAAGTTATATTATATATATTTGAATAGATTTGTGTTGTATTATGTGAGCGATTATACATGTACTATTGTTAATTGCTTCATTTCCAATAGGAAATTCGTTAAAATGGCGGTAAAGCCACCAGAGAGACTGGCTGGGACAGATAGATTTTTATTCTATTTCCTCGCATTAATTGTTTAAAATTTACATGGGATAATACACCACAACTAAATCAATATTTATAAATTTAAAGCAATGTATTTTTATTATCCTTCGACGTTACATAGTAAGCCATCTTCGGGACTATCATAAATGCGAGAGGGGACTGAGAGGTGACTGGTAACATGACCCAGCCATGAAGATCTGATCCAGGTGGCAAACAGTCCCCTCTCGCCTTCATGATAGCCCTGAAGATGGCTTACAATGCAAGCCGAAATGTCGAAAGATAATAAATAATACAATTCTTTTTTTAATCCACCTTGACCTAATCCTATATAAGTTAATTCTTATCAAATCTTTTGAAATGAGATATGTCAACTTCTTATATATTTGTTTTTTAATATTATAGTTAATTAATTAATAATATCAAGTTATGGAATCCTGCGATACGGTTGGCTGTGAAATGGATGCCATTAGTACCAGACTCGAGTTTGCGGGAAGTGGTGGTAGGAGGCGCTCGCGTAGCTCGAGTGGAATCACTCGGCGAGGAAGTGTAGCGCTGGGATTGGCCAAGGCAGGCTGTCTGTGCAGTAAGGCGAGGCCATTGTCGCCGAGAGCGCTGTCACTCTCGCCCGCCAACGTCTCGGACAGACCTAGAGCCCTCGTAACGCGAAAGGGCGTCTCTTTTGTCGGCACGAGCCGCTCCCTTCCAGGCCTGAGAGTACTCATCCCGCAACCCACCTCCAGACAAAGGGCTCCGAGAGACGTTCTCGGGAATTTCTCCGCCTTCGCTGGTTAGTAAGCGTTCCATCGCCTAGCAGAGGCCTATGTAGGAGAGGAGTGTAACATCGATTCCACAAAGATCGCTTAGCAAGAACTAGAGAGATTTACCACGTATCATAGAATCACAAAAGAAGTATATATTTCCACTTCGCGGTTAGATTCCCAATTCTCATTAGAGACAGACAAAAATGAAGTAAATAACTCATTTTATTCATTGCGAATGCTAAAACAATATAAATAAAATTAATTTAAAATAAATTAGAAAAAAAAAAAAAACTTTGTACCTCAGCCGGGGATCGAACACGGTTCCCCCACTATCCGGGTGTTTTCGTTAACCAACTTTGCTACTGAGGGAGCTGAGATTTGGATATAAATAAAATATCTTAAAATGTCCACACATTAAAAAAATGAATGTCTACTTCGTCATCGCCATAAAACGTAACAAAACAATAAACTCTTTACCAAAGAAGTAAATGGTTACCTCATTGTTCATGTTAAAATTATTACCAAATGGTAATAATTTAATTACATTCTACATAAACAGTTAGATGGGACCACTGCCAAGTATAACCTGTTCCAGTTAATAAATGCCGTTAAACTATATTTTTATAAATAATTAAGCCCGTCTCAATCTCAAAGTAACCTTCATTAATATTTTGAACGAAACATATGTTTAGATTCTCCCTGTCAATCAATGATCAAGTTCAAAAAGTTCTCGGCCTTTCTAAATAAAAATAAAAGACTTCATTGTGTTTATCTAAACTGTAGTTATATAACCACAAAAATCTACATAATCCTGGCATTTCTTATTTAGTACTATATGTTACTTTAAATTTCACCAGTTTGCACTTGCCATTGCATTGCCACTTGTATTGCATCTCTCGTCAAGTGATGGCCACAATTGACACCTTGGGCTTTGATCCTCCTTACATCCAAGATCTAGCTAGCCCTCAGTGACAACTATCTGTTCTTGAATCTCTAAAAGGAACTCAGGGGGAGGCGATTTGATGACGAAGACCAACTCAAAGAGGTTGTTGAAGCTCATATGGTTCCAAAGAAGATAATTATTATTCGGAGGGGAGGGGGGAGGGGGGGTTGTAAAGATTAATAAATAGATGTCATACAAGTATTGGTAATGAGGGGCACTATATTAAAACATAATGAGTTTTGTGTTTTGACAAATAATAAGTTTTCTGTTTCATTCCTTCCTGGATCAGGCCGATAACTTCTTCCCCTATATATATATANATAGTGGCCTATTAAATACAACTTTGCATGTGTGTATATATATATATATAATATATACACACATGTACGAAGGGTTTAGATGATTGTTAAAACTATTTCTTATATTGTAAACCCAAAATTTTAAAGTTATCGCAATGAGAGTAAAAACATTTCAAATTAGAGTTATTAAAGTGTTTTAAGTGACATTATTCAAGTAAAATACTTGTAAGTTTACTTGAGAATCATAAAAATTCTAAATAGTTATCTTTCTTTGGTGATTTTTATTTAGAGCGAACATATGTATATAATCAAATGGAGAGTTTTTTGACAGTAGATATTATGATTAGATGTTAGTTTTTTTTTGTTGGAGTTCGGTCAAGGTAACAAGGTAAAAGGTATATATAATTGCATGTACAGTTATAAAATGACTGTTTATAAATATTTTATTTCAATCAGTGAATCAGCATCATTTACAGTTACTTATATGATTCACATGTTATCCTTTACTAGAGAAAATTATTCTTAGGTCCCATAATTTATTATCTACTCGATTATCAGAAACCATAATAATTTATTTGAGTGCAACATAATTTTTACATACGATTAAAATATTCATTTAAAAATTACATTAATCGAAAGGGTTATTGAAAATTGTTTATACGCACACACCTACACACACACACACACACACAATTATCTCTCTCTCTCTCTCTCTCTCTCTCTCTCTCTCTCTCCTCTCTATGTATATATATATAATTTATTTACATAAATTCTGAATATTTTTAAAAGGTTCATTTCTTAAAACACTGTGGAGTAGTTTTGTGGCTTAAAATTTCAAAGCCTTATTCGATAAATAAATATCTCAATAGTTCCTGAAATTTTAAATATTTTTTACGAAAATGTACTAAAAGTTTATAAAAAGAGTTATAAAAAGAAATTGAATCATTTAAATTAGATACTTAATTAATTTCCACCTTTTAACTTTCCAGGAGTCAAATATTTATTTTTCAAAAAAAAATCCATCCATAACGTCATCATTCTATTGAACAAAAATGGTATATTTACTCAAAACCTCAAGTTTGATTTAAAATCGATATAGTGCTACAAAATTAAATTTATTACGTAACGAAACTATACAAAATAATTTTAAGAAATATTTAAATTTTTTGAGCTGTTATATACTGAAAATTAAACAGTAGGGAGTGGAAGTTTACCAAAAAAGTTATATAAGCGAAACATAAAACTAAGTTGGCGAAATTTGACTTGTAAATTGACATAATAGTTTCAATACTTCTTCTGCTAATCTACTGAATTAAGTCGTTAGGAATGTTTTTTAAACAATTACTTGATACGAAAATAAAAATATTCTAGCAGCCATAATTTAATTTTAAATTGAATTTGATGATGGGTTTATATAGTAATTAAAAAATTAATTTAAATGTAATATAAATAAATTATAAAGTATGTCATATTGAAGGAAGGGCATTAAATGATCTGGTGAATATATTTTGAATTCAAATAGAACGAAAAATTATAACTAGCATTATAGGTAAAGATGAGTAATGTATCAGTCTGTTTTCAACCCTTCATTTACTTTCAACTTTTGCCCAAACTATTTCGTGACTTTCAAGGTACCTCATCATGTACCATTTATCTAAAAGTATGTGTTTACCTTTTAAACTTCGTAAAATAAATATTGTTAAGTTTTAATTTGACTTTTAAAAATTTAAATATTTCACGTGACTGCCAGAAAAATTTCTACAGATTTTTACCAATCCTGCTGTTCTTTAATTGCTGAAATCGGTTGGGAGACTCACAATTTGAAATCCCAATTTTATGTAACTACTAGAGTTAAAAAAGAAATCTATGGATTATAGATTCTATAATGATTACATAAAATAATAATTACATAATAAAACTCATATTTAGAAATATTATGAGAACTTAACTTCGAATGCTGGGCGGGCCCTATTATTTTTAAAATATAGAAACCAAATTCAAGGTGCAGGTTATTGCAATAATATCCTAAATACAATATGCAAACGGATTTGATAAGAAGCAAGAACCTATAGAACGCCAGCAAAGTTGAAACAGATAATCCCAAGATGAATATGGCTAGTGTTGCTGAAAAATATTTAAATTTTTCTTTGTAAATGGTATAACACCTTCGAAGATGTTCCAAAGGTTAACGTACCCAAATTTCAAAAAGCAACTTGTTAAGAGAACTTCAAATTGACCACCTGAGCTCGGTGCTGCCATCTGTGGAGAGTCCCCACAACTGCAGGTCTCTTGCATAGACAAGAAAATATTAAGATCATACTCTCTACAGCCAGTTAGCCACCTTTTTTTCATGCTCAGTTTTTTCTTCTTCTTAAATATGTTCGAGTAGAAGAACAAGTGGCCTGCTCTGTGCAAGACGGGATGGAGAGAAGAACAAGAAGATGGAGAGGAACGCAATACATTTAACAACCACTGGCCAGTGATTTTAAACTAAGCTGTGAGTTAGTACTCATTGTACCTCACACACAAGGACTTTCAACATTAATGTATCATGCGATGAATTAACTCAACATCAATTCATCATGCAACATCAACAGTGCCCTCAACTCATTAACATCTCAGTTTAAAATTTTAATAATGACTCCTCATTTTTATTTCATCTTTCAGTAACCTCTATCTGTCTCATTTCTTTTCTTTTCTTATTTTATGCACTTAATTTACGTTTAATTTCATTTATCATATTATATTTTCATACAGTCCACTCATTGCTTTATTTCAAACCCCAGCCCCATTTATTTATTGGTGTGCTATATCATTCCTCAATAATTATTCATCATTTTCATTTCCTTATAACAATTTTATATGATAACATAGCAATTACAAAACACTACTGCTAAACGAGGACTTTTGAAAGCAAGGAAGATGTGTTTGATGTGGAGGAATCAGTTGTTTTCCATCAACCTATACGAAAGAAGTAATCCTTTGTATTATGTAGTAATGCACCAGGGAACAGTACTTTGTGGATAGTGACTTTAGTGGTGGCAGGTCTCTGAACTTAACTCATATGACATAATATAGATAACAGTTTTATAGATTTAAATTTACATTATTTTAGCTCTTGAAGAGATTAGTAATTATCCTCCATGGCAAACACAATGCCGACTTCAACCCCTAAGCCGATTCCCTCTAAAGCTCTTCAAGCATCAGAAGCTTTGTACAACAAAGAAGAAAAACAAAATAATAATTACAATGCTCAAGAAAGAACAACAAGCAGCACATTTAATCTGATCAATGGGGCTGTAAATTCTACAGATTTCATTCAAAGAATTTTTTTTTTCTTTTTAGAGGTTTAGAATAGGAGATTCCAAAAAAAAAAAACCCCAAAAAAACTAACTTTTATAAGCTAAAACCTGGGTAAGAGAAACTATCGTGTGTAACTATTTAGATCGCAGCTATCATACAAAAATAAGAGGTCGGACAGTCAAAAGGGGATTTACACCCCCCAGTTTTATTAAATGAGTCATCAAATTATATTTAGGGTAGTTCTAAAGAAGCAGAGTACTTCAGGATTGTCTCGTTATTATGGGCGAGGTAATAGTCCTTCCAAGAACATTGTATCGAAGCTTATAAGAAAAAAAGGATCAAAGATCAGATTGGAAGAAAGTTTTTTCTAAATAAATACCAAAAAATTAAATAAAAGAATAGAACAGTCATAATATCTTTTTTACTGAAATAGTTTCCTGTTTCAGGACATTTCTACATTAGCTTAAACTTCAAAAACATTTAAACCGTAGCTTTAATAATAGTGTAATTATTATTAAAGCTACGGCTTTTTGAATTTTATTGATATTTTATTGTTATTTTGAATGTTATTGTGCTTTATTAAGACCCTTGGACGTTTATTCGCTCTCATTATCCATTCAACCTTGAAAAAGCACGCTCAGGACATGCGAAAACTTTGCAAAAAGCTTCCTATCGGCTTCAACCCCCAAGAAAAATCTATAAATATTTCTAGAGACCGTTGAACCCTACATAAACAGTCATTGTTTATTATTTTTTTTATTATTTAACTATCTCATTTTCTATTATCAATTTAACTCATAATCAATTCTACATGCTAAATTCAAACAGCAGGTCTCTTTTTGGAAAATAAAATTAATTTAAGAATGAGTTACTGACCGTTTCAAATAAAGTCAGAAACAATTTCGTCATTTGTTTCACCGACGCCCTAAAATACCAGTCGGTATTTATAAAAATATATTTTTTAAATTATTTTCTCAACCATTGTGTGGTTAGATTTAAATATTAATGTTTTATGTATTTCATACAAATTAATTTATTGAAGTGACAGTACTTATTTATAAATTAATTAATAATAATATACCTAATTTGTCCATTTTCCATGTATATAGACTTTTGGAAATACATTATTATTGTGCAGTTTCTATAGTCTCAAGTGATTCACATGCAACTAACAATTGGACGAATTACCTTAATTCGCTTACACGCCACCACGTCAACTCATGCTCAGGCCAAGATCATGAATTATATTCGTAAGTAATTTAGCTCCAAGAAAGAAATTTGTGATGGAACGCAACTTATCAACAGCAGAAATAGGGGCGCCAGGGTAGCTCAGGATCAGTTCCTGTCTAGCGATCCTGGCGCTGCGGGTTCCAATCCCGCCCAAGGCAAGATTTTATCGATAAATAAATTGGCAACCTGTAGATAGCCCCTCCCTCCATGAAACTAAGTGGTTGAATATGAGGCTAACACTAAGAAAAAAAAAACAAAGCAGCAGAAATACATTAAGAATGCAATCAAGGAGAGATCTTCAACGTTCCACTAATGGATTTAACGCCAAATGATGTGAACTTACTTTTCTGAGTAAGTTATATTCCATTTTCTCTAGAGTAGAATAGAGTCAATTTAAAAAAAAAAACAATGTTATCTTATGGAGTATGTCTTGTTATCTCATTCTAGAAGGAGAAAAAATATCAAGGATTTCATTAAACAGGACGAGCATCAAGAACAGCTTTAAAACTCATACAGAATAGAATATTTAATAATATTTCTTTAAATATTCTATAAATAGTTCTCATAAGCTTTTTAGTAAGAAAATCTAAGCGTTTTTATAATTGTAAGCTGATTATTTTCAAAAATTTTAAGTTCGATATGCTAGCTGGGAGATATCTAGAACTCTCAATATATATAATTATTGTTAGAAAACTAACATATCAAATTAGTATAAGTTTCTAATTTTTTTTTATTTAACGTTTCTTCTTCCGGGTTGGACCGTGTCAAGTTGTTGATTGTTGCCGAGCTTTCGCACATCATGTGATGGCTTCTTCAGGGCTGAATAGAGAATGAGAGGATACATATTCTCTATTCAGCCCTGAAGAAGCCATCACATGATGTGCGAAAGCTCGGCAATTATCAACAACTTGCCACGGTCCAACCCGGAAGAAGAAGCGGTAAATACATCTGACGACCGTCGAAGCCTACGTGAACAAGTTTCTAAATGTAAATGAAATTTTTTCTAAAACAATGCTCTGGAGAGGTAAAATGACACCATAAGGAAAAAGAGTTATCCTTAAATCCGACACTTAATTTTAAATTGTTCATTAACTCAAGCGAACATAACTTTAATAAGACTCTAAACTGCTTGATATTCAACTTTAAAATGAATAATTTAATTATTCATTTTCATTATCCAGTGTTCTCTACAAGCCAGTAAATTTCCTTAAACTTATTTCCCTTAAAATATTCAAAGTTTCGTTCGGGAATATTTTGGTATTTTATACCTAAAATAAACAATATCCTAAATTGATATGTAACTCATAAAGACTATTATATAGAGAAGAACTAGAAAGAAATAGAATGAAATAACAGAGAAAAGTCTATCAGATTAATAGTAAATGATATTCTATTTATAATTGTAAAGTAGTTCCTTCTTGTTTTAATATTAAACAGTATATTACTTCCAGAATGCCTGAAGTAAGAGGGAGATATTGAAGATAACTATTCAGCTATTAATACTAAAAACATAATACTACTATAAACAAAATTTAAGACTGGGAATTACATGACACTTATTTTTGTAAATATAAATCCAATATCTATTACAATAAAGTTATTTAATTTAGGCACGTCGTGTGTGAAGGGCTTTTATTTAATTCCAAAGTATCCTCAAGATAATTTTTTTAAGGTTTCTTTGGTGATTTTTTTGGGGGGTGGGAGGGTCATATCTAATTACTCAAAATATAAAGGAATTCTAAGGGTTGTTCAAAGGGGTGAAGATTATTTATTGTGGTAGTGTTGAGTGCCACACCCTACAATCTCAGAGAGTGTCGGGAGAGAAAGAGTGAGAAGAACCATCAGCGACGTCCCCGCTGAATCAATCCTCTTCCAGTGATTGTATTGAAAGATTTTTTTTTTTTTTATTTATTTTTTTTTTTTTTTGAGGGAACTCGAACACAGTGCCTGGGCTTCAGTTTGAGGAGAGACGGTGTCGTCCGGGAAATTGTCCGCGAAAGAGGAGAAAAATGTGGATCTTTGAGAGTGTCTCCAAGGTAGAATGAGAGAGCAGGGCTCAGTTGAGAAAGAGAAAGAGGGAGAGAGAGTGAGAGATGAGAATGAGGCAGAGCGTGGCGGAAGTGGCTCACTGAAAGGGAAAGGGCGCTGAAGATAGCGATCGTGAAGAAAGCAGAGAGAGAGAGAGAGAGAGAGACAGAGGGGTTGTGAGAGGCAGGAGGACGCAAAGGGAAGAATAGGAAGAGAGAGAATGAGAGTTCCAGAGGAACAGAAGCAGAGAAAGAGAGGGATGGAAGAGGGGGGGCAAACAACCCTGTAAGCCTAGAAGGAGGATTAAGAGCCCCACAACTTTTTTCCCTACCCATTCCCCTCCCGCCACCCTTGGCCTTCCCACCCCCCTTTTTACTCCCTTACGGAAGTCTCACCCCGTTTTACGTCTACTACCACTAATGCCACGGCAATCTGTGAAACACTAAAGCTCCAAGAGAGCTGTAAGATGGTGAGAATGCAATTCCTCACTCTCTCACTCTCTCTCTCTCTCTCTCTCTCTCTCTCTCTCTCTCTCTCTCTCTCTCTCTCTCCATTTCTCTTCTAACTACTCTTTTGTGCCTTTTTCTACTACTTTTTCCCCTCCATATAATTTGTCAAGTAAGTGAGCAAGAAGTGTACCCTAATGGTCTAAATTCTGCGTTCCTACTGTCAAAAAACTGAAAAGCTTACTCTGCAGTGATTGGCTATCTTTGTTTACAAGTTTCTTATCAACCAAGTTTTTAAAATAAGAATACGACTTGCATATATAAGATATATATCGTTCTCAGTATTCCGAGGAAAAAATAATATCAACGAGAATCGGATATGACAAACGGGTTAATTCTACAAAAACCATCTAGGAAACGAACCTAAACACTCAACTTGAAAATTGAAATAATGAGAAAAATAATAAATAATCTAAAGGGTTATTGTCACTACCAATGAATATAGAACTATCATACCTTCTATTATGTTTTTGGACATTGTCCATCTTCGTGGCCGAATACATGTGTTCACTGTCACTGTCTGTATTCTCGGCCACGAAGATGGACAATGTACAAAAACGCTCGCCAACCGAAGATGGTTTGCAGAAACCAATGAAGACGGATAATAGAAGGTACGATAGAAAAATAATAGGTTAATATACTATCAATGGAATGAAATACTGTATGTACGGTAGAGTGGTTAAAGTTGAGGGGAAAGTCAATATAAAAAAATACTTTCAAATACTGACGTTGATTTCAATACTTGAAAATTTTGGTAGAATTTAAATAAAACATTAGCTGAATAAAAAAATTAATGATAAAATTGTCTAAGGCTAGTCCCTTAAAAAAAAGAACTTTATGCTTTTGTACTATATACAAAATGAGACCATTACAAAGGTTGATCATATATGATAAATCCATCATGCATAAATTTGACAAGCAATTATCACTATGATACATAATAAAATAATAATCATTTTACTTCTTTATGTCTGAAGGGATAAGGGAGTTATCATATAAAGGTATATTGTGGTATATGAGAGATAGGGTGAGAAATGATAAGTCTGATAGTCAGGAACGGGTTTCGCGTTCTTTTGATCTCAGGGTGACAAAAGTGCGAAGGTAGGTTCATGGATAAGAAGTACCAAGGAATTTATGCAGGCAGAGACCAAGGAAGTACTCTCATATCGGTGCACAGAATTGAAGAAATAAATAAATGGGTGCAATAAAGAAGACAAGGGCAGAAGTTTGTACTCCTACAAATCGGCAGTTGAAATGCCCAAACAAACAGTTCTATCTAACTAAAAAAATATATGCCTAATAACTAACAATATACCAAATAATAATACGTAACAACCAACAATAAACCAAAAAAAACTGTACTTAAAAACCTCAAGATATAACAAACAACTCATAAAAACTTCTACTTAACAAAAAAAATATACCTAACGACCTTACAATATACCTGAAAAATATACCAAACAACTTATATCTAACAACCCATACCTTACAACAATAACTATACCAACTATATATCTAATAACTATAGTTAACAATTTATTCTGAACAACACCCTAACATTATCTAACATATAACAAATATATCTAATAATTTATACCAAACAATTATACCTAGTAAATAATACACACAACTATACCTAACAACCTATCTACTTACAATTAATAACGGAATTCAAGGGCTGCTTTTTTAATTTCTAGATTACATATTTTATTTCATATCTTTGAACCACTGTGTCAATATGGGATTATATTCAAAAACTTTGCAAAAGCGAGTAGATAAAGCTTTTGGTTATTACTAAATGCATTTACCATTCCTGTTATTTTTTACTTGTTTTAGTGACGAGAATGGAATAAAAAACAAAACCTCAACATCCCTATTTACAAGGAGACATTTATTGTCTATTTACACCCACACTTTCTCAAACTAAATTATCCGGACTTGAGCAAATTATTTATTTATATTATATACAGAGTGGTGACCAAAGGGGTACCATATGGGAATACATAAAGCTGATGGGGTAAGATAAAGTAATTAAACCCCACCTCTGACATGAAGCTATCTACTCCAGTAGGTCCCGAGGCCAATATCTTATCAGCCTTATTGCAGTGTATTGTGGTAAATGTACCGTTGACATGTTCTGTATTAGTGTGTCCGAATGGCCTTTATCGTGGAAACGGCTGTAGAAGAGTCTTGTATATACATTTGTATGTTGGGATCGCAATAAAGGTTTCGAAATGAATTTTCGTGGATTCTCCATCAAAAATGTTCTCAACAGTGTTCAACTTGAATTTAATTTGCAATTCTTTATTTGAACCGTAAATTTGGATACTATAAGTCCAAAGTTATTCAATATGTTATGTGCATACCATATATTGATTTTCGATCTTCAAATCGTCGGCAACTCAATTAATGTTGGAGAAATTAGTCAGGGTTTCGGTCAGGATTAGAAAAATAAAATACTCCAAAATATTCGAGTAATTATTTTATTATTGCCAACGTTTCGACTTAACTTGTAAGTCATCATCAGGTGACTTGACTCAGTTTAACTCTTGTTCTGAGATGTGAGCATATACCTCCCCTAGAGATCTGTCCAGACATCACTATCGCCCTGATGGTGACTTAAAAGTTGAGTTAAAACGTCGGCAATAACAAAATAATTACCCAAAAATTTTGGAGTATTTTATTTTTATGATCCCGGCCAAAACCCTGACTTATTTCAACTGCATAATACGACGGCCAACGAACTTCCAACTATGTTAACAATTTCACATTGAAAACACTAAAAAAAACTTGTTTTTTTTTTTTTTATATATGTATGCATGTGTATATANAAATATTTTAGTTTAATTTTAAGCCGGTCTGTTTGGGGCTTTGTGCAAACATCGGAGTCAATTGACCGAACCTTTTAGCCCGTCCAGGGAACAATTTTTTACGTATTGATTAATAAGCATTCTAAGTTTCATTTTAAGATAGAAAAACTGTTCGAGGCTGTCAAAGGTAACAGATTTGCTTCAGATTTTTTTATCTCTCATTTACTCACATCATTTTTGTCTGTATCAAATTTTGCTTTTTTGTTAGTTGCTTTTCAAAATCGAAATGACGGAGATCAAATTTAGAAAAACTATAGGAAAATTTTACGTCCATTGCTGATTTAATTATCCATTTAAAATAGTCTACTTCTTCACGCCAAAAAACGAATTTCACTACGGGAGAATCATCTCTTTTTGGTCTTCAATAGCATGGAAATAGAAATATAAAAAATACCTTTGCGCAAGAGTTGCGTAAACTAAGCGAATTCCTTCGTATTGTAGTTGACAACTACTCATATTTGAACTTTTCAAGTAATGTAATATCCTGCACTTTATATTTTTTTTAAATTATAAAATAAGTTTCATTGAATATATATATATGGGGGAGGCCAAAAATGAAGTTGGCCTTCCTATAAAAAGAGGGTTAAGACATAGGACTTAAACCTTATCATGCTTATCTAATCAGTAGATATTTACACAGAAATTTTCTTAATCCTGCCATCATTTTTAAAGAAAATTATTATTAGGGGTTTTAGAAAAATTTATAAATGGATGTAATAAATATATTGGTAATAAGGGACATCATATTGAAAAATAATATATGTTTTGTGTTTAAAATATATACATGTGTAAGTATGATCGGAGAATAAATAACGAAAAATATACAAATATTTCTAAATATCTGTCACATTAACAACCACAATGACTAATTTTCTTTGGGCTTCGGTAAAAATGCATCTGACATAGGGGTTTGTGATGGAAAACATTAAAAGACCGTAAAAAAAAGTCGTTTGTTAAAAGAATAGTTTAGTGAAAACAAGTGATACTGGAGACCACCAAAACTCTGGTATTCTTCGGAAGTGGTGTCAAGGTACGAACGTGAAGGAGAAATATATATTTTAAAAAAATTAAATGAATGGAAAAAGTGCAATTGTAATTAACATTATTAAATTATATTGCGATTAATTTTAGATAATAAAATCTACTCGCCTTATGATAAATCATAAATATATTCAAACATGATGATAATCATGGGTAAAGTAATCCCACATTTTATTATTTATTTGAGTCGTACAGGAAGCTAGAAAAAATTATACCTTCCCGGCTGAAGTAGAGAATTTTTTTTTCTGGCTCCCTGAACGATTCAAATAAATCTTAAATGTATTTTACAAACATAGATGTTTGTGAAATAACTTTCATTTTTAGTCTTTAAACTCCTGCAAAGACAGATTTCGTCGAGGTCAGTTAGAATAGTGTGAAACCGTGTTTGATTACCACACGTTCAAAAGTTCAGGAAAGCCCTGTGGGGTTTGTGTTCTGACAAGGAGTAGTTCACCTCCAAGGATCGTATATTGATTCAGTGTCATCATGAGGAATTCCTTACGTGGTTCAGAAGCCTTGGTGATCTGAGGAATCCAGTTCGTGTATTATCTATCAGCATAAACGTCAGTCGGCTTTACCCATTATATGGAATATTATCTTTCAAAGGCAATTTTTTATTACGGGAATAAATATTGTTTTTTTTGAGGATTTACCTGACCAAACAAAAATACATCTAATAATAATTTCTGCGGTAAAGAAGACTACATTGTACAAATGTTTATTTTTCTTCTCTTCTACAAGAAAATTAAGATTTTCAATTTTAAGTAAACATTCATGAATAACGCACGAATCAGTAATTCTTAATATCAATCAATATATCAATATCAATATATTAGTATAATAGAGGACTAAANGTTTTACTCTATTCCCTCGTATTTAATTTTTTAAAATTTACAATGGAATAAATGCATATCGAAGAAGATATTTAAGATATAATATTCGAAATTTAGACTATCCCCTCCCCCTTTTGCCATCCAGATAGTCAAAAGTGAGCCTCTCACATTCTGAAGCCTCCTTGCCTTCTAATGTTTATAACATTAAGTCAGTCAATTATTCCTATTTATGTCCACTTTGATTAAACAAATTAAATCTACTTACTTTAGTCTGACCCTGCATGACAGATTTTATAAACATATACATTACTTATTATCACTTAATTTCTTAACAGTTAAAAAGTACTTTTTGCATTGCTAATAATGCTTAATTTTAGCAATAATTGATAAGCACATGTTCTAAGAAGGCTGTTATTAACACAGTAATTAGAAAAACAACTCCAATTACTTAAGTACAACTTTAGAAGCTTTTTGCAGAATAAACTGTTTACTTCATCAAGGAAGGAGATTTCTTATCACATTTTATCATTTACAGAAACAATCATATCTCCCATTTTGATTAGACCCTCGAGAGGCAGTCGCCACACTTAATTAATAAATAAATACGAAACACAAAGGGTTGAACCGCCCCTTAAACACAGCTGTTGTAATTTATTGACCCTATAGAGCTCTGCTGGTTATTTCCTTTTAACAATTTACTTCTCACCCTCTGCTAAAGGCCAATCAGAACGGCCAAATATACAACATATATTTTCACTTAATGAAAATATGTCAATTAATTTGACATCAAATATATTGTCTGGACATAAAACGTACATATATTTTCAAACTTGGAGCAGCAATTGATCACTTTCAATGCAATCTACAAAAATTATTTAATGCAATCCAAAACAATTAGAGCTTAATCTACCTAAATTTGTCATGAATACTGATTATACATCAGTTAATATACACAGTACACTATTCTATCTATACACCATATTATGATAACTTGTTTATAGATCATGCATAAATTTACATAATATAGTACAATAATTCAGTTCTAAATGATAAATCTATATACATAAATCATGATAAATAAAAATAATACATAGCTGTAAATTAGAATGCTAAAAATAATATTAATAATAGTAATAGAAAATAATTTGCAGCTGTATAAAAAAGAAGTCTTCTTGTGGCTTTCTTTTTATTACACGTAAATCTGTTTTGATTTATCAGATTTTCATTAGTATTTTTGAGTGGATAACAAAAACATCAATTTATTTTGTAATAACTGCCGAAATTGAGACAGATCTATTATCTGTAGAAGCAGCATCTGTAACGGACTGCTCCAGAGAATTTACAGAAAGTTGGAAATAGAAAAATTAAATTGTGCGTTAAACCAAATACTCGAATCTAAGTGTTCGTACTAATCCTACCGGATATATCGGGCGCTCATCTAAGGAGCTAACTTCAGGACACCTCTATAAATAAATAAAAAAAGGCTATTTTTGGGACTCCTTCAACAAAAATAAAATATAATAAAAAAAGGTAAGGTTGCTTAAAGGAAATTTGGTCTAAGCAAACCATATTTGGTACAACATTATTCTCTTGGTTATATTTTAAGCGGAAATCTTCAGAAGAAAGTTCACGACATAATGTTTCTATCGATTATATATATTTATGGTAACATTTCTTAATCCGGTCAAAATATTCTACCTTGCCATTTGATTGTGGATGATATGAACTAGCTAGTTTCTATTTGAGTTGGCTCTCCTGGTCATAATAAATCTCTTGTGGAACTTTATTTCTACTTTATCTATTTTATAAAACCAACATAAAATCTATCCATCTTGATGTAATCCAATAGGGTTTTTTCAACTCATTGAAAAAAATATTAATTATAACTATGTATCAGTCGGTATTTATAAAAATATATTTTTTAAATTATTTTCTCTTAACCATTGTGTGGTTAGATTTAAATATTAATGTTTTATGTATTTCATACAAATTAATTTATTGAAGTGACAGTACTTATTTATAAATTAATTAATAATAATATACCTAATTTGTCCATTTTCCATGTATATAGACTTTTGGAAATACATTATTATTGTGCAGTTTCTATAGTCTCAAGTGATTCACATGCAACTAACAATTGGACGAATTACCTTAATTCGCTTACACGCCACCACGTCAACTCATGCTCAGGCCAAGATCATGAATTATATTCGTAAGTAATTTNAAGACCAAGTAATACTTGCATATTTCAAGAAAATAAAACCCTGTTCACGTAGTCTTCCACGGTCCACAGACATTTTTACCAATAGTTCTTCCGGGTTCATCCGTGACTTGGAGTTTTTAGGTGCGAAGCTTTCGCACATCGTGTGAATAAGCAATTCTCCTCTTAATTCTCCATTCAGCCGTGAAGAAGCCATCACACGATGTGCGAAAGCTTGGCACCTAAAAACTCAAAGACACGGTTGAACCCGGAAGAAGTATTGGTAAAAATAATACCCGTTTAAACATATTCCACAAGACCACTAATCCGTCTTCTTTCAAGTGCGTGCAGATGTGTTGTGTGTGTGTATACATACATTAGCGGAAACCAAAAGGTTTCTTCCTCATTATTAGTTAAGAAAATGATAAATGTAATTACAATTTTGTAATATATTTTTCAACAAATTTAACAACAAATCCATTTTTTAAATATTGAATCTTATAAATTTCAGAACCTTTTTTTTTTAGATTAAAATAGGCATAGTCTGAATACCTTAAGATCGTTTTCTATTAATAGTCAGAAAACTTTTTTGAAACCTGTGGGTACCGGTCCATGGTAAAACCTGGTAAATGTAACCAGACGTTTCATGAACTATGAGATGAATTATCTTCGTGGAATACCAAAAATTAATCATTTTAAATACTGATTATACATAAGATAATCTATATACCACATTAATCTATTTATATACCATGTTATGATATATAAAATGAAACCCATTTAAAATATATTGATTGAGAGTGGTGACACTGGTCACCTCCTCTCCTCACGTGACTTTCATTAATGTCATTTATTTTCTATTGTACATTGTCATCAAATTACAAAATGTTTTTATTTATTTTTAACAGAATGTAATATATAAATAAAGGATAAAAAAAATATATATATTGCACAAGACCAATCATAGTGGACGTTTCATGAACCTTTGAGATCATGAGATGTGATTGGTCTTCGCGGTGCACCAATAATTAGTCATCCCTATTTCGGTTAGGGGTAGTTTGCTGTAATTCTGGGGTCGCAGCCGTTCGCTGACCGCCCCAGAATCCCTCAGATCACTACTTCCCTATGCAAATTGAAGATTTCCCTCAGTGTGTGAGGGGAAAACGTCGAGTTTGAGCCATTAGACTCCTACATCCGTCTATCGAATTTACACTGAGTTTAGCGGCACTCAAACTTAACAAGCTTTTACAACTTCTAAAGCGCTCTCGAACCCCACCACTGCCGTACGACCGGGAAAACTACGTCCCGGATACATGCGGAATTGAGAATTCAATTAGAGCTACATCCCTCAGAGCTCATTAATTATTTCTAGCCCTGCCTGAGTAATGTTTCGTGTCTAAAGTACGGATAAGTACATAAGGAATGGAAACTTAGATTATTTATTTTTATCATAAAGATTAATGTCACATTGGACAAGCATTCACTGTAGAGCAATGGGCATAGTTCTCGCGTGAGTTTCAACTACTTCCGAAAACTAGCCCGAAACGCTTTTTACATACATTTTATTATCTTTAAAATTTTATCCCTTCAATATGGATGTAATAGGGGATTTGCGTTTTAAATAAAACCAAGCAAGGTTGGAAATTGATTTTCATGGATTCCACAATTTGGGAAAACACTAAACATAGTCCGCTAAAAATTGTACTTATGCGTATGCTTATGCATTTACATATTTGTCTCTATACGCTGTTGAATCCACACTTTTTTTGATAATGAGACCAAATTTATCATTTATATCGATGGAAGTGGAACGGACTAAGAATGAGACAAGACTATATTTATCTTTCACACTAGACGATAGAAAATAACGGACTAAGAAGAAGAAGAAGAAGAAAAGACCAAATTTATCTTATACACTGTACGGTAGAACAAAACTGATTAAGAATAATAATAATAAGAGACCAAATTTAACTTCTACACCGGAAGGTAAAAGAAAAACGGATTAGGAATAAGAATAAGAAAAGACCAAATATATCGTTTACACTGTAAGGTAGAACAAAACTGATTAAGAATAATAATAATAATAATAAGAGACCAAATTTAACTTATATACCGGAAGATAGAAGAAAAACGGATTGAGAATAAGAAAAGACCAAATATATCTTTTCCACTTTAAGGTAGAAGAAAAACGAATTGTGAATAATAATAAATAGAGACCAAATTAAACTTCTACATCGGAAGGTAGAAGAAAAGCGGATTAGAAATAATAATGTGAGACTAAATTTAACTTCTTCATCGGAAGATAGAAGAAAAACGGATTAAGAATAGAATAAGAAGTGACCAAATTTAACTTCTTCATTGGAAGATAGAAGAAAAACGGATTACGAATAAGAATATTTAATATTGAAACTTTTTGTAGAAAGCCTTTAGATGAGTTCACTAATTGCTAAAATTGGTTAAGGATGTCTTAGGGGGTTAGAATGCATATCAATTGAATAATTGAAAAATCATTAACATATTTGAGCATAATTTACTAATGTTCACGTAGGCTTCGTCGGTCGTCAGATGTATTTACCATTTCATCTTCCGGGTTGGACCGAGTCAAATTGTTGTTATTTGCCGAGCTTTCGCACATCATGTGATGGCTTCTTCAGGGCTGAAAAGAGAATGAGAGTTTAAATTTATTACAACTCTCATTCTCTTTTCAGCCCTGAAGAAGCCATCACATGATGTGCGAAAGCTCGGCAAATAACAACAATTTGACTCGGTCCAACCCGGAAGATGAAATGGTAAATACATAATTTACTAATGTTTTTATTCGGTAACATTTTTGAAAAAAGAATGAAAATTAAGGAAAATTTTTAGCAATAGGCTATTTATTACACACTACTGAATAAATTCATTTTAGTTTAAATAAAATCATTTTAGATGACTAAAATCTGTGGAGAATGAGGGTGGGTTTAAAACAGCTAAGAACTGACATGGAACAAATTTCTTCAATTTATTCAAACATTTTCAACATTCTGAATAACCATTAGCCCTCCTTCAAAATATACCTGTCAAACATGTCTCCTAGTTCCTTAAAGCTACTTATCCGCAATAATTCCTACTTTTTTTCCTTGTATTACACCCTTTGATGCAGGAAGCTCTCCCTTTGTACTTACCGCCTCATAACCCCAAACATTCACTTGTCCCTCCCGAAAATTTCTCCCAATTTCCAAACCTTACCTCTGAGTCATGAATATGTGATCCTGGTGACAGGACGTCCCCTCTCCCCTTCATCAGGTAGGTGTGTTGAATTATTTTTTCTATACATTTGTTAATTTTTTTCCCCGTAACAATTGACATCACATTACTTTTAGTTATAGCAATTCTATGTAATAATAATGAAGACCATTTAATTTTTATTTTTCAAATTAAATAAAACAAAATTTTTGCTTGCAATTTAAGTCAAAATGTTTGCAGCTAATTAAAAAATACACATTTTTTTATTTGTATTTTGTTGGAACTACCTTGACCGAACCCCAACAAAAAAACATATACTATTAAGCCTTTTACTTATTGCTGAAATTAATTTCTCCCATATAACTGCTCCTGACTAAACAGATGTTTGTTCACACGATTTTGAGAAGAAAGGACTACGGGGGCGGGGGGTGGATATTGTTGGCGGAGGGGGAGGTTTAAGTACCAACCCCCACCCTAAAAGCATTAGCCTATCGGGAATTGGCGGTAAGGGGAAGACCTAGTTGAGTCATGTGGGCAGAGGATCCGATATAAGAACAAAGTAAATATTTTAGTTTAATTTTAAGCCGGTCTGTTTGGGGCTTTGTGCAAACATCGGAGTCAATTGACCGAACCTTTTAGCCCGTCCAGGGCAAATGTTGACCGAAATAATGATGGTTCAGCCACTTGGCATTAACCCCCCACCCCTAACGCCCCGAGAAGACAATGGACCCCTACTTATTAAACTTGCCGGCAACACACAAAACTCTCATCCCCCAAGATATTTAAATGTACAAGGGTGGGTGTTTGCCACCCTAAACTGCTCTTTCCCAATTCTACACTTGTTTGATTGCATTCATTTAGGGAACGACAGGCAAAATGTCTTCTCGTTATTGTGTTTTACATTTTACCCTGAGGGGATTACGAATTGCGTGCATTTCTAAGAAGTGCATTGCTAATCAATCCTTAAGATATGATATATTTAAGAAAAATTGTCATAATAAAATGTGTCAGTTATATATGACTTTTCATATAAAAATATCTCAATATTTTCTTTTCTTAGGATAAAAACGTCTATCAAGCACGAGCAGCTTAAACTAAGCATATTATCCATGTTTAATTAAACATGGGACATAATTAAAGGTGAAAACGAATTTTATCTAAATAAGCCGGAGATTAAGATACAAAAATATCTGGAGCATAAATTATGGCCTTACTCTAAATCCCCCCCCCCCCTCCTATCACCTCAGTTCAACCAAAAATGAGTTCGTTTGCCAGTATGCATTAAAAATCATAAATACTGAATTCCATTTTTATATTTTAAAAACAAGAGTTTTCTATTTATGTAATTAAAATGTTTGAAATTTGCTTTATTACTATGATCTTTAATTTTTTCGATTTAAGTAACAAAAATATTGACGCTTTTTCAATTTGGCCCTTCCCCTCTGACAGCTTTTGGAACACTGAAAACTCATCTATTGGTTTGCAAAAATAAGCTGAAATACGGACTTTATTTATAGTAATTGATATCTGGCTTATTTATTTTTTAAATGGATGCTTACATAATTATAATCATAAATGATGAATAAATTGAAATNGTCCTTTCTCCCAGCACAGCTGCGGGATCAGACTGTTCCCATTGTCCACCATGGTGGCATGAGACATCCTTTGAAGAATGGTATGGTTACCTTACAGAGCTTCCGAATACAAGAAATATATATATATATATATATATATATATATATACAATTTAAAACAGATTAAAAGAAGAATAAATTAAGGGTTACAATATTAAAATATGACGATAAGCAAAACAACGCCTATCGATTTATACTGGTTAGAACGAGAGTCTGAGTGGATAACATTGCCATGTATTTGCTAATTTATTCCGTTCATTGTTTTTCTTTTGTAGAAAATTATAATAAATCTAAATCCAAGGAGTTATACCATTTTAATATATTTTAAATTAATGATATCTTGGTTTTCGTAGTATCTCCAACAGTTATATACAAGAGATGGTGTATTTTGAGAAAGACGGGAGACTAAACAGATTCAATTGCCATGTGTATTTGATATTTTATTCTATTCTATACTATTTTCCGCAATAAAATTACAAAAATTGAAAATAGAATGTTTTGGCTGTAGAAATTATTATTAGATGTATTTTGTTGGGGTTCGGTCAAGTCAGATCCTAAAAGATCAATTTAAAAAAATGTATATTTTTTTTAATTTATCTGCAGACGTTTCGGCATACATTGTAAGCCATCTTCAGGGCTGTCATGAAGGCGAGAGGGGACGTGGTGTCACCAGTATCCTATTTCATTTCCTCAGTCATATATTCAAATATTTGATCCAGGTGACACGATGTCCTCTCTCGCCTTCATGATAGCCCTGAATATGGCTTATGATGTAAGCCGAAACGTTGGCACGTATTTAAAAAATACACATTTTTTTAAATTGTATTGTTTGGATCTACCTTGACCGAACCCCAACAAAAAAACATCTAATTATAAAAACTGAAGTCTGAAAAACACTAAACTCGAAAGCGCATAATTAAAAATAAGCACGAATAGAGGGGTTAAATTAAGCGTAAATATCATGAAATTGCTATAACTTCACATTATTCGGAATTTTTTTCCTTGAAAACTACAAAATTAATACATCTTAGTTTTCTGCCATCGTTTTTAGATATTTACATATATTACACCTTAACAATACATTACACCTCAACAGAAGCTATTGTCAAGAAGTGGACTATTGTGTGACATCCCGGGTCATGTGGATGCCACTGTCTCTTCTTTAAAACATATCCCTGGCGTTATTGACAGAATTTATTTATATAAAAAAATAAAATAAATATATGATCCTGCCTCAAGGAGAATATTTACAAATTCACATCGCTCCAATTATTTTATCAATTTTTTTATGTGTATATTTACAATATTAAAAGGTAAATAAATGGTATTTTATGAATAATATACTATATAGTTAACTATATATAGTTTACTTGTATATAACTATATAGTTGACCTAAAGAGGAAGACTATCTTCCTCAATCAATCCAATTGCCGTCTCAGTCTTGCCTTGGCAGTCGTGCAGAGAGGATCTCTACGCTCCTGAGGATTAAGATATCTGATAAGTAGACCTTATCGTTTTAACCAAAGTTTATTTTTATTTTTCATTTTATTTTTATTTACTCAGTTTGTTAAGTTGAGTGTGAGTAGTTTTCGAGGCTTGGGGATGGAAAACTCCCCAAGCCCTAAGAGGCGAAAAAAACTTTTTCCGCCGCGGCGGGATGATACGTCGTGTACATACGTCACACAGACGATTAAGTTCGTTCATATTAAAAAGGAAGGAGAGGGTAATCTTACCAATGTCTCCCCCTTTTTAATTGAAAAAGTAATATTTGGACATGCAGGTAAAGTAAAAGCGGTGAGAAAATTACGCGACGGGTCTATACTTGTCGAGGTGTTTAATGATAACCA
>KZ807038.1:822732-836944 GCA_000696205.2 Oncopeltus fasciatus
ATATATTATTGTAGAAAGTTAGTTTTTTATTTATTTAAATGTCATGGACGAATTCCTGACCATTCCTTCCACTTTAACATAAAATATGTAGTCCTTGCAAGAACTATTTTGATCACATGATGAAATAGTGACAAGCAAAGCAGGGAAAGGCTTGAGATAGCGGTAAATGACAGGGAATGGGTAGGAAGCCGCAGGTGGACCACAAGGAAACGAGAATCAGGTTAGCCCTGCAGAGGAGCCCATGTGGCCCTCAGCTCCTCTAATCCAAGAGCGGCTGGATTGATACCCCTACCCCACCTTCTCCCACCCCCATCGACACACCCTGTAATTACTATTGCACCCCCTAACCACGTCAGACCTATTGTCCAGCTGGTGGCCGTTAAGTCCCCGCCTGAATATACCTACTTACCGGCTCCAATCAACCGGCTCCCATTCCCTTTCTTTCCAGGGGATGTAATTTGTTTCATCCCCAAAGTCCTGGCAACTAACAAACAGACCTGCCACTTTAGAGAGAGAGAGAGCTGATTGGAATTGAAAGGAGAAAAAAAAAGGAAGAAAAGTAATCAACTAAAACTCTCAATCTCTAAAAACCTGTTAAAATCTTCAAATGGAAATATGTGTGTGTGTGTATACATATATATAAATATATATATAATGTTTTTATTTCATTTCTCAAATGATTGTGCCTCAGAGTTCAGAGTTTACTTCTTTGGTCCTAACTAATCCATCAAAATATTATGGAATGCAAACGAAGGTATTTTTATTGTTTGGTTAACATACAAACCAGCAACTAAAAGAAGAAAATCCCATTTTTCATATGTATTTTAACATGAGGTCCCTGGCTACCTACCAAGGAAAACTTAGTTTTATAATTCACAAAGCAGAGACATTTGGAGAGAAAAGAGAAAAAAAAATTGTATTGAATAGATTTTCAAAACATTATGAAGCTTTAAAACCAGCTTTCTGTTTACTATTTTTATTTAATTTAGTTTTAAAAAATAATAAATAAGAAAATGAATATATTGAAAAGTTAGTAATAAAGGTAAGGTAGGTAGGATCGGGTTTAGGGGCGATCAACCCTTAGATTATTACGCCCACAAATAAAGGTAAGTAATAAGGTCTTAAGAAATTAAAAATTTAGTTGAAAACCTAAGGAAGAAGTTTATTTATTTTAACCTCCCTTGCAATCACTTTGAAGCATACAAGAAGGTGCTATGTACAGGTAGCCAGCCAATTCTAATCACTCATAGCATTGGGTAGGCTTCTATCACGGGTGATATGTTTAACAGAAAAGTCCACTAAACCTGACCGGAAGGAAGAAATGGGGTAGCCCTCAACCATCATAGTCATGTATTATGTATGCATTACACGCTAGTAAAATTTTACATAACATAAAAGTTTAAAAAATTATATTTTACATCTATTAAGTCTGACACTCTTTGTCTTAACTCAAATAAGAACGAAGATATTAATATAATAATATTTTATCTTCCACTAAATCTCACCTTTCCCTCACCCAATTCTAAACGTTAAATGATTTTTTCCACATGTTGAAATAAAAAGCTTGAACACCGAAAATATTTACGAATTTAACTCGATAGGTCCCAGCTACGCCCCACTTTTTTATCTCGAGCAGTCTATTGTCAGCCTTAATGATTTATCCATTTTTAATTCGCTGTTTTTTAAGACTGGTTATTTAGTAAACTACTTTTCTTTTTTTTTATGTCTGTCTAAATGAAAGATTGAAAATCTACTTAGTTAATGCAGCTTCTAATTTTTAAAATTTTTATCATTTTTCTCTATGGAAACATTGAAGATTTTTAATTATTTTCCACAGTTAAAATATATTTTAATTTACGATATTTTCTCTATTATTATGTTTTCTTTTCAAGGAATGTATTACCTGACGTGAATTATTTATTTAGTAAAAGTCCTGAAAAAGAGTGCTAATTACTTGTTAAGTTGACTTAGCCTACAGTGGAAAAATGGACTTAAGTGTTTACTTCCCAAATATACGCTTTTGCAGCACAATACCGGTAAAAATTTACTTTTTATTTTTAATTTTTTTTTTTTTTTTTGAGGAGGGAGGATTATCAGGTATTCAGTCTTGGTAGTTGAAGAATTTAAAACTAATTTGAGAGAGAGAGAGAGAGAGAGAGAGAGAGAGACGTGCTCGACAGTGTCTACATCAAGACTGTTGTTCATCATGACTACATCATGAATTTAGACCGAAACGTTGGCTAAAATTGAAACTTTTTTGGTTACAAATTATTTTTTAATTCTTAATATACCAAGAACGAATTGCAGATAATCCTCTCTCCTAAAAACGACGGTCAACAAATATACCTCCAAAAATTAATTTTTTTTTTTTTTTTTTTTAATTTTGACAAATGTAGATAATGATTTGGTTGTTCTCGTGGTGGAATATTTTTAAAGTTTTCGATATTTCCTCCGTATCTATCTGCTAGACTACCAGAAAATAGTGTATAATAAAATGTATATGTTTAAATTTTAACGCTTTAGTAGCTACTGGAGGTTCTCAATTAAAGGGGGTGAAATAAATTTGAAACTCACAAAGCTCCACAGTTCACATATATTTATTTTTAAATTCAGAGGACTTTCAAGACCCACTCCTCATCTTCAGTGCTCTAAGTCGGTCGACGTGAACACTCTGACCTCAGATCAGAGAGAGAGATCACCTTGACCAACTGAAGAGGCGTGGGCTTGTAAAGCGTTCTGCATTTTAAATAAATATGAGCTGTGGAGTTTTGTGACTGTTTCAAATTATTTTCACCCCCTTTAATATTGTGATTGTTAGCGTTTCAATAAAAAAGTAATTTTAATTTTCCTAATTAAATTTTCGGCCTAGGAAAATGTAATATACACAATAAATGTCCTGGCTGGGACAGATAGACTTTTTATTCTATTCCCTCGCATTAATTGTCTAAAATTTACGTGGGATAATAAACCACAACCAAATTAATATTTATAAATGAAAATAAAAGGTAAATAATGAAGAGTTAATAATAACGATGTACTCGTCTTTCTCATGGGTTAGGCTCTCGCTGGTGGTGCAAGTGGAAACATACTGGCCAGGAAAGCAGGAGATCCAGGTTCGAGTCCTGGCTAGGACAGATAGATTTTTTATTCTATTCCTTCTCATTAATTGTTTATATACATTACGATGTATACGATTACGAGCTTACTGCCATTCAATGCCAAATAAATTAAGTATCCATTAATAAATATTTAGCATTTTTAAATATTGTATTTGCTGTGTTATTTCATCTCGGATTAAATTTATACAATAATTGCAAGGGAAATAGAAAAAAAAAAATCTTATTACCTCAGCCGGGACACGAACCCGGATCTCCTGCTTTCCAGGCAAGCAAGGTTAGTAAGATTTTTTTTTTTTTTTTTTTCTATTCCCTAGCATTTATTGCATAAATATTTAGTACTTAGGCATTTGGCCTGCCATATTCCTGTGGGACACGAGGGAAAGGCATCGCATCCCGGAGTGGAGGGTGGAATGTCCGAGGGATGGGGGTGAGCCATCTTTTGCTAGGGGGTGTTGAGGAATGGCGGCCGAGAGCACGATAATTGCAACTGTCTACATTTGTAAGCCGCAGTCGGACATCATTTGTTAGCCGCTGTTAGTTACACCCCTAACCACTCACCCCCGTTCGACTTGTCGATAACGCCCACTTAGTATGTACTGCAGGCGTATTCAGATATACATCACTGACAATGGGTTTGGGAGAAGAAAAAAAAAATCGGGAATATTAAATCACTTCTTTTTCGAACAGCAATATATCGAAAACTATTTTCACGAGTTGAGAATAATCTTTTAGGCATATTCCTTAATGTCCTTTAAAAAAATAAAAAAATTTTTAAAAAATTTCAGTTCCAATTGTGAATGAATTGCATCCTCATTGGGTAAAACGCATAGGGAGCGCCAGGGTTCCGTCCGGATCTCGTAATCCTGGCACTGAGGTTCAAATCCCGTCCAGTGCAAGCTTTTGCTTATAAATGAGAGCTTGAGTGTTTAGAATGGGGTGGTAACCTGTAAATACCTCCTCTCTCCATGACCCTAAGTGGTTGAAAGGGAGGTTAAAACTTTAAAAATTTTCTTTTTTAATATAAGATATTACTTCATTCATAAAGAATCTGCGTAATGTAAAGAACTTTATCTAGTATTGTGTGTACGTATGTTCCACCGAAATAATGATATCCGTAAGTCTAGTGGTTACAATTGATCTAAGAGAGTGAACCCCAATAGATAAGTCACAAGACCACAAATGATAACAGGGGTCTTGAGCAGGATTGACCATCCTGTTAGTGGTAAAACAGTCCGATAGTGCATCTGAGCAAGAGTGAAATTGTTCGTAGATAAGGTCTCATAAATGCAATCATGGTAAAAACAGTGAAAAAATTTATATGCTGGAAAGAACGTAATATTTTGTTTAGATTAATAAATCTCAACTCAAAGCTATTTATTGGTAAGAGAAATATTTTAGGAGGGTATAACAAAAAATAAGAATTTAATAGTTGTAAATGTGATTTTCTTACATTTATTATTCAATATCAAAATCTAAATAACTCATACTAAGAGTTCTTTTGGCCCTAGCCTTTGAAATAAATTACCTAAAATTTTTATTTGTGTTTCGTTTTGCTAGTTGTTAAGAAAATTTCCGACTAGTTAATCTCTGTCTTCTTTATTAGCGGCGTTTATTTTTTTTTTTAATTTTGTACAATTTAAGCTCTACTGCATTTTTAGAAAATATTTACGATAAGGTCGTAAATTATGGCATTTGACCACCCCTCATCCTCTCCCAACGCATCTACAGGGAAAAATTTTACTTAGGGGACGAATGAATTAAAATTTCAGGTTATCTCCGATTTATTTGGTCCGATTTGGCTCAATAAATATTTTTTCCATTGAAATTTATATGCAAAATGCTGAATTTTATTAAGGAAATCAGCTAAGTCCGAATTTTAGCCCGTAAAGTTAAAATTAGCGGTTCAGGAAAACCCCCACTCAAATTCGTTCAATCTCGTTTTTTAAACTCATAAAGTGTGTAAATTGTGTGTTGAGGGTTTATGGATATGGACCAAGGGAACACGTGCCAAGCTTCCATTTGGTATACCAATGATTTAGCGCGAGCCCAAAGATCATTCAAGTGATTGTTACTTTTGTATAGTGAAAACATCGGAATATAACAAGAAAAACAAATGTAAAATAGAGTATCCTAGTTTACCGTCAGCTATACGCCCAGTACTGCATTCAGCCGAAGTCCCCGTGATAGTTTTCAATGAATTTCCCTCTTTGGAAGAAGGGGAATACGGATATGGCATTCAAAAACATTGTTAAAGACTTTCTTCGAAATACACGAGCATTGAATTACTCCGAAATTGTCCAGCAACTCTAGGAAAGCCTCCAAAAGATAGGTTGCAACATGAGCATTAAATTGCATTTTTTACACAGCCACCTTGCTAATTTCCCGGACAATCTTGGTGCAGTGAGTGATAAGCAGGGTAAGCGTTTCTATCAAGATTTGAGGGTCATGGAAGCAAGGTATCAAAGTAGATGGGACGTACATATGATGGCTGACTATTATTCAAGCGTGAATGTACACAAACTAAACACTCCAGAAAACGCTACAAACGCAAAATTTTATCTTCATTTTTAAGTACTGTTCATTAATTGAACAGTTTTATATGTATGAACTAACTTACATTAAATGTTTTGTAAACTGTATATTTGGTGCGTATTTACTTTATATTCTTTTAAATGCATGATTTTTATGATTTCTGAGGATATCCTGTAGTTTAAAAAGTTGACGTGGTGGACAAAATCTGAGGTTATTCTCAGATTCAGACGCCAAGAGTGAAAAAACAGTGTCAGATCCAACTTAACAAAAAATGTGTTCTCCTGTGTAATGAGTGCAAAATGTATGTGCACTAAAGTTCGCTCTAGACTGGCTGGGAAGAGGTGGAGAGTAGGGGAAGTGCACAACCATCGAAGTTACAATTCTTCCTTAAGATAAGTTTTTCGTTAAATCCGTCTACCCTCATCAGGGAGTAAACCCCTACAGAAAGTCATAGATCCTCCAAAATAAGTGAGAATGGGGAGCAGAACCTCTCACCCTGATCCTGGAAAAACTATCTCTGATATCAATGAGTGTGAATCGTCTTATGTATAAATCTATGTGTTCTTGACAAGTGATGCATATAAATACCCCCAAAAGGCAAGTATATATACATACACACTCACACATATATATATATTCCCTTCTGAGCGACTGGTTTTAGCAGATTTCTCTTAAGGAAATCTAAATTGTTATGTACTCTGATACAAATTTTGAAAAATTTTAACGAACCTTCACTGATCTCCTACAATTAATATGTAAAAATTATGCTATTTAATTTGGATGTACGTATTAACTGTCTTTTCGTTGCTCTTTGTGTATAAATATTGTTACTTAATAAATATTTAATTTGGTTGTGGTATTTAATCCCACGTAAATTTCAAACAATTAATGAGAGGGAATAGAATATAAAAAAAAAATATAAAAAACTATCTGTCCCAGCCAGGAGTCGAACCTGGATCTCCTGCTATCCGGGCCGGTGTACTTTCCAGTTATACTACCAGGTCGTGCTTACCAAATTAAATATTTATTAAGAAAAAATTAAATAAAGTAAATGACGAGAGTCGACAAAATGTATGATAATGTCAGCTCCTTCGAGTACAAGACGAAGTTCTCGCCTTTCTCGTGGGTTAGACTCTTGCTAGTGTAGTGGGAATTGAATAAGACAACTAGCACGTCCTGGTAGTATAACTGGAAAGTACACCGGCCCGGATAGCAGGAGATCCAGGTTCGATTCCTGGCTTGGACAGATAGTTTTTTATGTTCTATTCCCTCTCATTAATTGTTTTAAATATTGTTACATTTCACCAAATTTTTATAAATAATAGTTCAATAAATTTCAAAATAATTTATATTTATTATTTTCAATTTATAATTTATAATATTTGTAATGAACTTCTTCTGAGAACATATTACGAAAGATGTTTTATATTTAATAATGTAACTAGGAGTATTGTGCACATTCACTATTTTTTTTTTTTTCATTACAGTCAACATTTGTGACTATTAGTCAATTTATATTCGTATATACTCTTTTTTTTACATCTAACACTAATGAATCATGGGAAATCAGATTAGTTGATGTCGACCTTTTGGTTTTTAAATGTTTATCATTGTTTTCCCAGTTTGTGAAAAATATAAAAATAAATTATTTAACAGGCATGCTCAGTGTTAAATCGCCCCCTCCGTTGGTCACTTGTATTTCATGAAGGTTGTGTATTTCTATTTTGTTTCAGAATCTTCCGCTTGGTCAGGTGAAAGAGTGAGCCTTCTGAAGGGAGGGAAGGGGTAGGCAGGTGAGGGACGGGGAAGACTGATGCTGTTAAATGAAGTGGGGGAAGAGGGGTAGAGGAAGACATGGGGGTAGTGGGGAGCTGAAGAAGCCAGGGGGAGGGCATGGGAGATGTGTGTGAGGGTGGAGGAGGGCGAGGGGAGAGGGGAGTGAGAATGACTGGAGAAAAAGAGAGAGAGTGAGGAAGTGGCTGTGTGTGTGTAAGAAAGAGCTACATTTGTGTGGGTGTATGGACGAGGGGGATAGAGAGTGGCAGCGACATAAGAGAGAGAAAGAGAGAGAATGAGAGGAGGGGGGGAGAGGCGTAGGTGAGTGGATATACGAGTGTTCGTGTGTTGCGACAAAAGCAAATTTTGATGTGTGTGTGAGGGGGGGGGGAGGGTAGTCAGGGTGTACCTGTGTCTGTGTGGGGGTGGAGGGGGTGAGGTGGAGAGAGAGAGAGAGAGAATTTAAAGAGGATGGAGCGAGAAGGAGAAAGAGACTCTCCTGTATCTGACAGGCCAATTAAAAAGATAATTCAGTGGACTACGCCCACCCCTCCCCGGCCGGCCACTACGTCATCACTCCCTCCCTTTCATCATCCCCTCGTCTCGCCCCCCCCCCCCCCCCACACCCCTCTTCAGCTGTTCTTGTCGGCCTCCAGCTGACAATATGGTAAACAGCTGGATCTGACCTCACTCCACAATACAGTGGTTTCACTCATCAACAAGATCTAGCTAGCCTTCCGATATATCCGAACCTCCACTGCTGTGTAAACNTTTCTTCGAAATACACGAGCATTGAATTACTCCGAAATTGTCCAGCAACTCTAGGAAAGCCTCCAAAAGATAGGTTGCAACATGAGCATTAAATTGCATTTTTTACACAGCCGCCTTGCTAATTTCCCGGACAATCTTGGTGCAGTGAGTGATAAGCAGGGTAAGCGTTTCTATCAAGATTTGAGGGTCATGGAAGCAAGGTATCAAAGTAGATGGGACGTACATATGATGGCTGACTATTATTCAAGCGTGAATGTACACAAACTAAACACTCCAGAAAACGCTACAAACGCAAAATTTTATCTTCATTTTTAAGTACTGTTCATTAATTGAACAGTTTTATATGTATGAACTAACTTACATTAAATGTTTTGTAAACTGTATATTTGGTGCGTATTTACTTTATATTCTTTTAAATGCATGATTTTTATGATTTCTGAGGATATCCTGTAGTTTAAAAAGTTGACGTGGTGGACAAAATCTGAGGTTATTCTCAGATTCAGACGCCAAGAGTGAAAAAACAGTGTCAGATCCAACTTAACAAAAAATGTGTTCTCCTGTGTAATGAGTGCAAAATGTATGTGCACTAAAGTTCGCTCTAGACTGGCTGGGAAGAGGTGGAGAGTAGGGGAAGTGCACAACCATCGAAGTTACAATTCTTCCTTAAGATAAGTTTTTCGTTAAATCCGTCTACCCTCATCAGGGAGTAAACCCCTACAGAAAGTCATAGATCCTCCAAAATAAGTGAGAATGGGGAGCAGAACCTCTCACCCTGATCCTGGAAAAACTATCTCTGATATCAATGAGTGTGAATCGTCTTATGTATAAATCTATGTGTTCTTGACAAGTGATGCATATAAATACCCCCAAAAGGCAAGTATATATACATACACACTCACACATATATATATATTCCCTTCTGAGCGACTGGTTTTAGCAGATTTCTCTTAAGGAAATCTAAATTGTTATGTACTCTGATACAAATTTTGAAAAATACTAAATAATTTCATTAATTAAATGAAACAAATATTTTAAATTTTGAAATAACTGCAATATACAGTTTGCTAGCCATTTGCTTCATCTGCCTGCCGATATCGTTTCAGAGGAGTAAAATAAGCACGGGTTTTATTACTGTCCCCTGAGTTAATCTGACTTTGGCAATCGAACTTTAAGTACTCCGGTACTTCGCTAACTCTTTAAAGGCTTCGATACTTTGAAAGAAGCATTCTTCCTTTTGCCTAAGTCAAGTGTCGCGTCGTAAACACTTTTTGTGCTGAGTGTTTAAAACAAGATTTATCTTGTTGTCCACGGCCGGTTTTCGCCTTGTGCACAGAGTGCAATGCCCCGATAACTCCACTTACATGTTCTCTAAGTATGTAATATTTTTTTTAAAAAATTTCGTTTTTTTTTTTTTGTTACTGTTACTACAAATATATCGATAAACTTTTCTATTATACGTCTATTATGAAATTCAAAATTTAAAGAAAGAAAATACAACAAAATAAATGATCAGATGGGAATGGCAACCAACCAGACAGAGTATGGCGATTCAATACTTTCTAAAAGGTTTATAAAAAATAATCAATGAGACCTTCCAGAGAAGACAATGTTAAATTATATTAATATAAATTAAATTATTATTTATGTAAATATAATTAAATGCAACAAAAATTTACAGCAATAAAAGGACAGTTAGTAAATCCAAATTAATTACCATATTTTTATTTTATTTTTCAATGTAGTTTCGGTGAAGGTTTGTTGAAAATTATTGAAAGTCACATCACAGTACTAGCGTTAACACAATTTTGATTTCCTTACGGTAATCTGCTAAAACCAGAGTATGATATAACCTTGTGGGGATTTTTTTTTTTTTTTGTAGCGCTTGACTAGAACTCAATGATGTATACATTAGGGGATACACGCTCATACCATACACTCGCTCGGATAAGTAGGATATAGTTCTTCCAGGATCAGGGTGAAAAGTACCACTTCCAACCCCTTCTAATTTTGGAGGACCTATGACTTTCTGTAAGGGTTTACTCCCTCAGATGAGGGGTGAAGGATCACACCCATATAGTACAGGGGGAATTTTTTTCCCCTGCCCTTTTTTCCCCTGCTCATAGTCAAGTGGTATCAGCGATTCCCTTTAAGAGGGGTTAATTCCCTCACTGATAACAAGTGTCACAACTGTATCAATTATGTATAACAGTGAATTTTGGTAGTGACAGTTCAGAAAAATCAGAGATAAGGAAGTCTAATCTAGAACTTTATAAATCTTCTCTTTTTTTGTGTGTGCTATTCAATCCCACGTAAATTTTAACAATTTTTAGTGCAATGCCCGGATAGCAGGAGATCCAGGTTCGAGTCCTGGCTGGGGCAGTTAGATTTTTATTCTGTTCCCTTGCACTAAAAATTGTTCTAATCCAGAACGTTCAGTATGTATTAGTCAAAACGCTAACCACTGCCAACCATTTTATATGTATTTTCATTCAAATTATTAAATTATATCATTGTATTAATAATTACTATAATCGGCAGAGGATCGGTAGAGTTTTTTCTTCAATCAAGCAAACAAACATAAAAGCTCTGATACATTCCGACTCATTTTAATCGGAATTTTACGGTGCGCTGGGGAAAAAACATGGGGGGAGCTTTTGTGATTTTCCACGGTTGTAAAATGCCAAAAGTAATTATTCTCCGCCCTTCCGTAGTTNGGCAGATAATTTTAGAAAATACATTTTTTTTAAATTTTTATTTTTTTGGATCTACCTTTACCGAACCCCAACAAAAAAATCATTTAATAGTTTCTGTCTCTAAGTTCACATTTTCATGACTGAGTCATGAATTTTCATGATAGCCCTGAAGATGGCTACGCCGAAACGTTGGCAGATAATTTTAGAAAATACATTGTTTTATTTTATAAATATTTATTTGGTTGTGGTTTATTATCCCACGTAAATTTTAAACAATTAATAAGTGGGAGTAGAATAAAAAATCTATCTGTCCCAGGCAGGACTCGAATCTAGATCTCCTGCTTGCCGGGCCGGTAAGCTATCCATTCCACCACCGGGAAGAGCTAGATAACTTATTAAATTTCCACTCATTAGTTGTTTAAAATTTACATGGGATAATAAACCACAACCAAATAAATATTTATAAAGTAAAATTAAAAAAGTAAATGACGAGAGTCGATAAATAGCTAGACAATGTCAGCTCCTTCGAGTTTATGACGATGTATCCGTCTTTCATGTAGGTTAGGCTCTCGCTAGTGTGTTGGGAATTTAATAAGTTATCTAGCTCGTCCGGGTGGTGCAATGGGTAGTATACCGGCCGGGCAAGCAGGTGATCTAGGTTCGAATCCTGGCTGGGACAGATTTTTTTATTCTATTACCACTCATTAATTGTTTTATTTTGTATTTTTTGGATCTACCTTGACCGAACTCCAACAAAAAAAATCCAATATTAACAGCTTACATTACATAATATCACGAACACGATAGAAAAGGAGATCAAGAAGACAATTAACTACCTCGACATCAAAAATTACATGAATGGACGACAGACTAACCTTCGAAATGCGCAGTAAATCCAACGAGCTACTGACACCACAATTCGCGCGACAAGTGTGTCAAAACACCACTCACAACACAAACTGTCAGCGTTCAGACACTCAATATGGCGACCGAAAACCATTTCGCTTACACCCAACTACAAACGAACCACTATAGACAAACTACTTGGGGAATACAAAAATAAAACACACAAACCGAACAAACAAAACGTAGATTCGTAATAACTTACAACGGTCCTCAAAGATACAAACTTATTCTAAAACCAGAGAATACTTACAGCTCTAAGAATAGACATTACACTGAAATTTAAAATAATTTTTTTTTTCTCAATTATTTTAATTATTAAGTTCTTCGTTAGAGCAGCCCCATATGAGGAGCCCAGGAATACATCTAGTGATGTCTGGATGATATCTCAACTGGATTCCATGTGTTTTTCCAATGCAGCGCTTCTAAAAGAATACTTCGTGGGGGAAGGAGAGACTTGGAAAGAGGCGGGTTTCATTATTAATTAAATACTCCGGGACCATTCCTGAAAAAGGGTGTTGAATTATTTCTTGAGGCGTTGGCGGGTATCGAACGGCACGTTCTCGTCATGAACCTCGCAGATCCCGCCCTGCCTGGAGACTTCTTAAGGCTAATGAAGGCCTCGTAGGCCTATGAGAGCCGTTGTATGAGGCTGGTTGACGTGTTTCTATTAAAATTCAAGGAATGCATACCTTATAGTGTTCAGGAACCTAAAAATGTACATAAAAATACTGTTTTTACTTTCTTAGCAGAGCAAGGGGGAAGGTTGTTGCACACCCTCCCACGCATCTGTGTGTGCGTGCGTGTGTGTCAGTCAATCTTTTGGTTTCAGCAGATTTCCCATATTTCTTTAGAGATGTATACGAGAGAGAACAACAAACATGGTGTGACCACTAAGCTTTTCTGGCCTGAAGGAAAATTGGATGAATCACTCACCTATCATAGATGCACCAGATTTTTTTTTTCTTAAGAAGCGTTTTTGTGAAGTTGTTAAATGTTTTAAAAGTTAGAAAATTAAATTCTACCCCTATTAATATCATCATATTTTAACAAACAAACAAATCAAGTTGTTGTAATGTAAAGCTTACATAGTAAATTTAGTTTTTACATTTTCAAATTAATAGGACTCCAAAAACTCGAAATTACATTCTTATAAACAATTTTTTTTCTTTTAAAGTTTATAAATGTTTTAATAACATTTAACTCTATATATTATTTTCAAAACACTAATAATAACGAGAATGTTTGGATTTAGAATTTTGGTCCACACTAAACCCCCTCAACAACGACCAATTCAAGCCATTTGACGAATTCATTTACCGGTCTGCATAAAGTGTCTTAAATAAAGATTTTGGCTTAACAATTTAAAATTTTTCAGACGCTATATCAATAAGACAGTAGATCAGCAGCTCACTATCTTCACAGCTTGTGATATGTATAATACTATCTCGAAGAAAACACCAAAAACCGTTCTAAAATGTTTATAGCTCCAAAACTAGATGAAAGGAATAAATCGGGGGGAGAAAAATTACAAAAAAATGGCTCAGTATTGCTCCTTGAAGTACTCCTACAATAGTGCTTTAGCCTAAGTGTACAATGACTCCCACTTGACACTTCTGACTTTGGAAGAATGAAATGTAACTTTAAACAAGAGTTAAGTTTAGTTTGTACCATAGCCTTTCCCCATAGCATACTTGTAGCCCTTTGCTACCATGAAATAAAAGAATCACAAGCCCTTTAAAAGTTAAAGAAGGAGTCAATATAGTCCCAACCAGTTTTATAGGACACATTTTGTTGATTGAACTTGAACAATGTTAAAAGTTTTTCTGTAACTCGTTGATCAGGACAGTCATCTTTGAGCCAAATTCTTTATATAAGTTACACTTTGCAAACTAATGAATGATTTATTTATCAATGCCTGAAATCAATCATGGTAAAGGAAATTGATGCTTTTAATGGGAATCTAATGGTGAGGGAAACTGACTTAAATAATCTTCTATCTCTTCGTTAATTAATTAATGTTATGAAAAAATATACAGGGCAGAAAATATTTTAAAATTACACAATGAGGATAATATTTAATTATGAACTAGGATGAATGATCGCCCCCCACCCTTCCCATCGTACCTCATTCGTCAGATTGGCCAATGCCATTATCAGGAACATTAGCTCTGCTTTTTTTTATTACTTAGGTTATAAAGCCATAAAGATTTTTAAGATGATTTTAGTTGGGGTTCGGTCGAGGTAGATCCAAAAAAACACAAATTAAAAAAATGTATTTTTTTAATGAAGGATTATCTGCCAACGTTTCGGCTTACATTGTAAGCCATCTTCAGGGCTGTAGAAATACAATGTCATGAGAATACAGTAATATTTGAAATTAGTATAATAGAGAATTATAATATAATGTGATATCAA
>KZ807038.1:845921-865734 GCA_000696205.2 Oncopeltus fasciatus
TTAACATGACACCTACAAAGCTTTTTATACCTATTTTTTGAACGAACAATATTTGAATTAATTTCGAAATGAACAATTTCGTCAAAATCTTTTGACCTCTTAGGTTTTTTTTTATTTTTTGTATTTTCTAAATTTTATATTAAATATAAGTATAGTGATTAACAAAAATTCATTAGATTTGAGCGACAAACGAATTTGTTCAACGGTTCAACGAAAGACCAGCTAAATACCGAATTCAGTTCTTTTATTTTAAAAATAAATGGTCCTTAAAAAACTATAAGTTACACTCTTATATAGATAAGTATTATTATAAATAAGTTTCTTTAGTAAGAACGTCAGAGAATATAAATATTAAACAATTATATTCCATCCATATCCAATTTCACCTTGTGACACTCCAATATTCCGTTCCCTACTCTATATTCCCACTCTATCAGAAAATATCAATGAAAATCTAATTAATACCTTCCCCAAACTACGCATATGCAAAAAAAAAAACTACGAAATTTATACACCAAACTGAAAGACCCCCTCCCCTATACTGACAGATGTAACGTCATTTACAAAATCCCCTGCGCCAATCAAAATTGCACGGCAGCATATATTGGACAAACAAAGAACCTCATAAGAATACGAATCAGTTACCATAAACATGACATTAAAAATAATAAAACCACCACAGCCCTTTCAAAACATTCTACTGCTGACTAACACACTTTCGACTTTGATAAATTCACACTTCTTGCGACTGAACCAAACCTTGATTAACGGCTTTTATCCGAGTCTATTCACATATGTTTAGAACCCCATTAATGACAAAATAGATAAAGTCTATATTTCTTCCACATACAGTAATATTTTTCACATCTTAAAAGAAAAATCATAATAAGACCACTCCATAGCTTTTTCCCCTCCCACTTTCCTACAGCGATATCTCCTGAACCTTAAGCCCTTTAAGTCTCATCGTTTGTCTCATCCGTTCCCCACTCCTACGTCCGTTTCCAGTTCTTTTCTACAACGGTCTTTAAAAATTTTTTTTAAACAGATCAGTCACGATGAAGTGATCAGTCAGTTGAGCACGGGTCTCTCTCTCTCTCTCCCCATCAGCCTACTTGGTGTGTACACTTATGAATTTTATTAATAATTTTTATTAATAACATGTGCAGTATACATTTTTTATAATCGAGTACACACAATTTTATATTTTCATTTATTTTTCTTTGTTTGATTATCATATATAGACATGTTTCTATATTATTTTGTATGTTTTTCTTTCATATTCAGGTCCTGATGAAGGCCTGAAATTCAGGCCGAAACGTTGTCTAAAATAAAAACTATTTTGGTTCTAAATTACTTTTTAATTGATGAACTCCCGACCATCCTCCCTTCAAATTATATAATTTTTTTCTCTCATTTCGAATAATAATGATGATCGACTCTTCTTAGCGGAGTTCTGTCAAGCCTTGAACATAACTGCTGCTTGGCATCTTTTTTTTTTAGCTTATTCCTACCAACTCCTACTGGACTACAAGATCTGTCGCGATGTGTTGACGTCATAGGACGAAACTGGACCATGAAAAATGGTTATATCTGCTGGCATATGGACAGTAATCCATTCGCAGAGTGATAGAGCGCTGCCTGGATATCATCGTTGGCAGCTAAACTTCTTATGACGACTACAAATAAATAAATACACGGAAGAGTCTATTTGAAACTTCTGTGTGCAGGCCCCTCCGAATACATAAATGTGGAAATCATCACGCTCAAAAAACCAAGCAATCATCTGACAATGAAGTCGACTAAGAAAGCAACTATGTAAAAATATGCTCCCCTAACTTGAAGGATACAGGAGACGTACAGAACGATATAAAAGAAAAAACAGAATAGGATGTTTAACCCATTAAACATTACAAAGAAACGGAACGATAGATTTTTACTCGTAAAACAAAAAGAAAACATTTGGAATAAATAGTTAACCGTCAAGTTCTATAAAGAGAGAATTGTCCGGAATTCGGTCATGGCAGTTGAGCATTTAAAAACTAATTTGTAACCAAAATAGTTTTTATTTTGGCCAACGTTTCGGCCTGAATTTCAGGCTGTCATCGGGGCTGAATATGAAAAAGAAATTTAAAAATAATATAGAAACATGTCCATATATGATAATCAATAAGTGGCTATGAATAATTCCTTTTTAGAATGAAAAGCCATAAAGAAAATGCTTTCAGGATCTCTTCTTCTGTAATATTAAAAAAAAAAACAAAAAAAAAACAAAAAAAAAACAATAAGAAATAATGTTTTAGGTCAAGATATAGGCCGATTTTCATATTCAAGGAGAGCTGCTACTATGATCTATGATTTATAACGGCAAATACTGTTAAAGCTTGAGAAAGGCCGTAACGAGGGTACCAGACCAGTACGGGAAGGGGCCAATTGAAGGTAGTCAACTGCTTCTCAATAACACCACACAACTTAAAAGAGGAAATCACATTTTTAAAGGAAAAGGTCATTTTCTAAATTTCTTGATTCACCAGAGTTAAAAAAGCTGCACTTCAATAGCCCTCAAGTGTCAGATCACGGGCTAATCGTGGCACTTGGAGTGCTGGTCACAGTGAAATGTTAAGTGACAGTAACTCTTGAGTACAGAAAATTTCGTAAGTTATTTTGTGGCCTCTTTGTATATAAATACTATTAATTGTTTAAAATTTACGTGGGATAAAAAACCACAACCAAATAAAATATTTACTATTAATTTATTTGTTAATTAGCTATAAGTAATTTATCTTTTCTATTTATTTATTTCTTAGTTAATAAGATGCAATTTATTTCTGTGTTAAATTATTATTGACCGTTGTTTTTCTGGAAGAAGTTATGAAGAAGGTAACCTTACAATCAACGACACATTTCCACGCGGAACTATTCACCATTCGAGCGGACATGGTCTCATCCCAAAATAAAAGGCTCTAATCTCCACTTACTCACACAGTGCATTAGAAAATAAATATAGTAAAGATGTCTTAATAAAATATATTTAAAGCTCAATCCGATTGCTAAATTTCATGAAGTAGAAATAGCACTTTTTTAGAGTCCTGGCCACTCCGGTATACTTAGTGATGGGAAGACATATACAGCAGCTAAAGAAACTGCATTCCAACCTCGATTTGTACTTTGCGAATTAGCCTGATGATGGGAAACAAAGAATAAAAGATATAATACGGCAGTGGAGAACATATGGTTTGAATGTTCTTTCTTTTTGCTGGGTTAGCCTCCCTTGCAACCACTAAGGGTCATTGGAGGGAGGGGCTATCTACAGGTTGCCACCCCTTTCTAAACGACCATGGCTCAGGACAAGCTTCTATATTATAAATAAAAGATTGACCTGGGCGGGATTTGAACCCGCGGCGTCAGGATTGCGAGACCCGTACGGATCCCCTGAGCTAGCCTGGCGCCCCTAAGGTTTGAATGTTCAACTCAGCCCTGAGCAGTAGGGATTCTGCAAATGAAGAGGCGAGAACAGGTCGTTATAACATGACTAAAGATAGGTCATATCCGCTTCACACACACACTGCCGCCATATTGTTAGACCTACATGTGATGAGTGCCACGAGCTTTTCGAATCGTCGAAACTATAATGCTAAGAAGCAGAACATTCAGGACCCGAATGATAAATATTCCCTCGAACGAAAGCTTAAAGGAAATTATCAGTAATGACGTCAACTACCTGGGTAGTAAGCATATTGCAGTGCCTTCTGAAGTGCCTTATTGTAGGCTAACTAGTCGTCAAAAAAGTTTTATTTTCACGGACACTAGATGAATACAAAAGCTAAAACTAAATTAATAAAAATAAAGCCCTAACCTCTGTAATTGGGCGCGATACCCATAAAAAAAAATATAAAAAAGTAAATAAAGCAATGAATTTTCTAATTTGGCCGCTTTTAAAGCCCCCCTATTCAAAATATGGTTTTCATTGTAACTAGTGAATTTTTGGCGAATTAAACCTTAAATGCCAAATTCAGCATCTTTATTTATTTATGATTATACCACGCCTAAGGAATTAGAAGAAAGAGGAAGAAACACACACACACACACACACACACACACACACACACACACACACACACACACTCACACACACACACATACACACACACACACACACACACACACACACACACACACACACACACACACACACACACACACACACACACACACACACACACACACACACACACACACACACACACACACACACACACACACACACACACACACACACACACACACACACACACACACACACACACACACACACACACACACACACACACACACACACACACACACACACACACACACACACACACACACACACACACACACACACACACACACACACANTATATATACTTATATGTAATTTTGAACGGGCAATAAATGTAGCTTCTTCTGTCCAGCTAAAACTGAAGAAATTTTCAAAAGTGGCATTTTATTTAAAAATAAACCTTTATAAATCAATATTTTAATGAGTAAAATTGACTAAGTAAGAGTAGGAATTTACCTCTAACACTAAATTTCATTAGAAAAAGCTTAATATTTTAAATCCTTACGTTTCGTTTTGCATTGTATTTAAACGGAAGGAATCTCGATATATGACATCACATATTGATTTAAAAATATTTTCTGACAATTAGCATTTATTAGAAGTAGACTTAACCTTAGATAATATAAATTTTGGAATTTATTCAGAAAAGTAGAACCATTCAGATCTACACAATATCCATGTCAAAGAAATTTAAAGTTAAAATCATTCTATAGTTATAATGTTTAGAAATTCTCTTATTTTACGCCAATGTTAGGGGATGGATTTTTTTTAAAAAGCCTTGTACTTCAATGAGCATTGTCCTCTTGAAACATGGACAGATTGCCGGTTGACAGACGATGAAGTGGTGGGGGCACACCATTTGATGATATCAAACTTGCGGAGTTTATTCAGTATTTACAACCTGCCTTCTGGTAGATAACTCTTACTCATTATGTACAAAATTAATCTTGGCTAAGAGGAAATACTATTTTTCATTGGGGATGGCCCATTAGATCTGCGACGTTTCGACCGCGGATAAGAGCTTTGGGCGAGAGGGATGAAAGAGGGGAGACGGGGGAGGTTATTATTTATAAACTACAGTTCTTAATGGATTCCCTAAGTACCCACATTAATGAACCCTTTCCCATCCCGAGGAAATCCAAATCCTCCCTTTATTTATTTTAATATTTTAGTATTTCGCTGATGAAAAGAATATTCCTCAACGTTGGCTTACCAAGAAGGTATTCTTCGATTGGCTTTTCATGGCCTGGTACAAATACAAGTAAAGGTTCTATTCCGGCGGAGCTAACCAAATTCATCACCACCATTAACCACAGTATCCTTCATACGACCAAGACTAAGGGTTGAAGTTTTCCCCTGAATCTCACCTCTCAAAGACATCACTTAATCTTAGTACATTCTTCTTCTACCGTCCGGTTTAGAAGTCTGCTTTCTTTTAATTTATAACATTTATTGCATCTAGATTATTGGTCATATCCACAGTAATCATTGGTTTTAATGAAGCCTGCAACTTTGAAGAACTGAATGGTATTAATGGAGAGTTTTTTGGTCGTAGAGATTATTAGTTGATGTTTTCTTGGGGTTCGGTCAAAGTAGATCCAAAATACAATTTTAAAAAATGTGTTTAATTATCTTCCAACGTTTCAGCTTACACATCTTCAGGGCTATCATGAAAGAGAGAGTGGACGTCTTGTCACCAGTATCCCATATTCATGACCCATATTCAGTCCCCTCTAGCCTTCATGATAGCCCTGAAGATGGCTTACAATGTAATCCAAAACGTAGGCAGATAATTTAAAAAATACACATTTTTTTAAATTGTATTTTTTGGATCTACCTTGACCGAACTCCAACAAAAAATATTTGCTAAAAATATGCATATTTTCTTGTATAAAAAACTGTGCCTTGTGTTAATCAGTTTTAATTCCATAAGAATTTCAACAAAATTATATATTTACTATCGTCTCAAAGTGCTTGATAAAATTAAATAGTTTTTTATCAGCCTAAAACATTGAAGGAAAATTGGTTAACCCCCCCCCCCTCCTAACCGTTGTACTTCGTTGAATTCAGAATAAATTTAAACACTTAACGTTATTTTTTTTTTTTTTTACTAAATTAATTTAAACGTTAATTATACATGACTAATTTAATTTAACTATCATCAAAATGAAAATGGAGGGGGGAAAGAGAGAACCCCTAATAGATAATCTCTTAACTAAATGTCATACTTGCATTTAGATCCTAAAGAAAGTTATGTTAAATTATTCAGCAGTATATTTCCATGAAATTGATAAGTAACATTAATGTTTTAATATTACAATATTTTACTCTGTTTTTTTTTTAAATTAAAATTACTGCAGCCATGCATCCTCTACTATGCATAGGATTGTTCTATTTATTGCTTAGGTTTTTTTTTTTTTTTTATTATCATGCTTGATACAATTAAATAGTTTTATATCACCCTAAAACATTGAAGAAAAATCGGTAAACTCCCCGTTGTACTTAGTTTAATTCAGAATCAATTTACATCTTAACGTTACATTTAAAAAAAAAAAAATTGCTTGGATTTTGAGAATATTAAGTGGAAAATGTGTGAAATAAAATAAAATATATATATCCGGTTTGGTTTTTTTCTCCTGCTCAGACCGAGGTAATTTATTCTGGTATCGGTAGGCAAAGTATTCAAATCCATCGGAAAACGATTACCTCCGAGATTTCCTAATGGCAGAACATTTCTAAAGAATCCTACAAGGGAATTGAAGAGCTAAGTCCTCTCTCATCTCTTATCTAAGAAACATTACTTGCATTTGTTTTGTATGAATTAAAGCTCTATAATAATTGATAGTTCTCCCTATAAGATGTAAATGATATTATTTGGGTGTAAGCTTGTTCTTCTCTTTGAATGTAAAGATGTATGCTTTATTTTAATTTGCCAAAGCCCCTTAAACTTGTTATAAAATGTAAAAATCTAATGGCGGATTTCTTTCTACATTCAGTTGAAAACTAAAACAGATTTTTGTAAACTAATTTCTTACAAGGAAAATTAGTAATGTCTACTAATTCACGTTGGTGCCATGGCTTGAATTGTTAAAAATAATGAAAGATCTTAACCGATTCTTCTTAGAAGAAGTTAATATTTTTTCCGTTCAAAATAATATATATTATATAATACATCGATTTATGTTTTTCAAAAATGAATACCCTAATTCGATATTTAAACTTTCAAACTGTTGAATGAGTTCATTTATGACTGAAATTAGTATAGGTGAAGGAGTGTTTATAGAAAGACTATTTTTTTTTTGTCTCAAATGTCATCGATATTATTAAAGTTACAAAACAATTTTTAGTTGGTAATTGGTAAATAATGGAATTTTTAACACTTTTATTTCAGAAAAATGTTATAAAAAGTTGTTTTTTTATAAACTTTTATTTATTTATTTATTACATTCTGTTAAATAAAAAAAAAAATTTGTAATTTGATTACAATGAAATGATATGACATTCAATGTCAATCACATGAGGAGAGAAGGTGACCAATGACACCAGTCTCAAATTATTTACAGGCTATGTAATGGGGGAGGAGTTCACGGGGCCATCTTCGTTTGAGCCGACGGGGAGGGTTGTAGGGGTTGGAGTTGGAAGACATGGTTTGTGCTAGTGGATTAGGATAGTATGGCAGTTTACTGTGGAAAAGGATGAAACGGGAAGAAATGAGTTCTTGAACAAAAGGGATATTAATATCGTGGTGAAGGGGAGAATTGGATACGTAATAGGGAGCATTTGCGATTATTCTGAGGGTTTTGGATTGAAAGGACTGGATTCTTTGGACGTTGGAAGGCTTGGTGGCACCCAAGATTTCTACTCCGTAAGTCCAGATTGGTCGTAATAAGGTTTTGCAGAGCGTCAGTTTGTTTTTTATCGTAAGATTGGAGTTCTTATTCATGAGTCTGTATAAAAGTCAAAATCGCTGATTGAGTTCTTGTCTTTTAATTTTAGTATGTCCCCATGTAAGTCGTGAGTCAAGATGGAACCCAAGGTAACGAACGGAATTTGATTGTGGTAAAGGAATATTGTTATATTTCACAATTTCAGGGAAGTCTTTCTTCCGCAGTTGGAAATTAACTGAAACTCATTTTTATTCATTGATTTTTATTCCCTATTTGCCACAACATTGTTTGATTTTTTCGAGGTGATCTAGTTGGTTTTTAGAAGCAATTTTAGGATCGGGATGGGAGGATAGGATAGCTTTGTCGTCCGCAAATAGAGCTAAGAGGGTACTTGGATGGGTAGGGATATTATAAAAAAGTGAAGTTATTTCGATACTAATTGTTTTTAATTTAAACTGTATAAATCAATCATTATTTTTCACATCGGATTTGTAAGAGTGTGATAAATTGGAAAATTGTAATTAAAATTGTATAATTATTTATCAAAAGTTATTTTGAAGGCTTTGTGAATCACAAAAACTTGCTGAAGTAGATTTAATTTCCTTTCTTCCTCTCATTCACTTATGCAGGGTCATGTGGGATGGGATATCAATTAGTTTCCACCCTATTGTGAATATCAATGGCATTGGGCAGCCCTTATTTTTTGGATATAGTGAATAAAAGATGGGACTCAACTCGCTGCCCCAGCGTGGGTTTAACATCTCTATCCCTCGGGCTAAACCAGTCCTACTAATTTATCTTAATAAATTCAGATGTTAGAATAGAAATAATGAGTTTTTTTTTTTGTTTTTTAATTCCTTCGAAAATTCCAAAAAAAATAAGGGATTTTGTCGGAGATGGTATTCTAAATTTTTGGAGTGTAAAACTAAATCGATATTAAGACTTTCTATTGCAAATCATCATGTAAAAAATTTTGCTCAATAACGACTTTTCTTTTTGCATTTAAAGTACCATGCTAAATTTGATTAAGAAAAACAACAAATAATGGCTTCTATTCTGTTAAATTAAAATTTAACCCCCCGCTAGATCCTAATTGAGGAATTTCACAGGGTAATCCCAAAAATATTTCGCCATACATTTATTGCGGCGAAAGTAGGAAAAATATGTTAAGGAGGCTTGAAAATTTAGGGATTTGATGAAAACACACAAAAAATAATGTCGGGCATCTCAAAATTCTAAATGATAAAAAGAATTGGATGAAAAAGAAGAAGAAGGTTGTTTCTACACTTTTTATGTAATGAAACAAATTGGAAATTGTCATGACACGTTCGGAAATATAAGGGCCCAATAGTCGGCGCCCGCAAAACCCTCCCCCCCTTGCCCTCAAACCACCCCCTACCGACCCTCAAGCATGTCCAGCGAGCTTCCTCTCTGCCTGTCTGCCCTCAGCATTTTAAACAGCGCTACGCTAATATGCCCCTCACGATCCCCAGCCAACCGTAAATAAATTGCTAAGGCTCGATAACCCCCCACCCCCTCCCCTTCCCTCCTCAAAATTTTTCCCCTCTAACATTTTTTTTTTTTTTTATTCGCCTCCCCAGCGTCCGTCACCATTCTCTCTCGCTCTCTATTTCTTTCCCTCCCGCTTGATTTCCGCTACAGAGACATCGGTCCTGGAAGACGAGTGGAATATCTGATTGGACCTGCTTGTCCAGAGGAAAACCAGATAAAATGCTTTTATTATTTTTGCAGGAAACCTCAAGTTGGGGCAGTGACTTACCCTCTCCTGACTCCATGAGACTCTTGGCATTTAGCTATTCATCCCACCCACCCACCCCCCACACTTAACTCCGTCAGTAAGTGGACAGTACGTGACAATGCCGATTCCAGAATAAGGCAGTCCACGTCTCCGAAGAAAATTGCCCAACTCTCCTCCAGAACTTTATTTCCTTTGAACAGAAACTGAGTGCTTTCGGAAATTATAGTTTCATCTTCAGAGCCCAGAAAGAATCACAAGAGGCGAGATTGGCGTTGGACTGACTACTTTTGAGTGTGTCCAGTTAATAGTCAAAGTCAAGTTAATCATAAAAGCCATCAATTTGTGAAAATTTTACGGAAGGTTTTCAAGCTTCAAGTGAAAAATTCCCAGAATAATTAGTTACTGATTTAAGAATAACAGATTTTCCATGAATTTTAAATTTTTTTTATGCGACAAGAATTATACTGGTTTTTTTTGTAGGCTCAATGGAATTGAAAATTAGAACCCTAAATAATCATTTAAACAAATAATCATGAATTTCCATGAGAATATTGAATGTTTCTACACTTTATCCGGTTGATATGCAAATAACAAAATTTCGAAATTTAATTTACAATATAGATGTAATAAGTTATATAAATGTGGACTGTTAATCAGGCAGTGGGACTACTCTTCTTTTTTTTTCTATTATTATCTAAATTTTTAATTATATGATTTGATTTTCAAAATAAAATTAAAGTTAGGGATGATGGTTAATTACTGATTTTTGTGAGATGGAAGGACAGGAAACATATACATTTCATAAGTATATTTTGAATATATAGGTAATTTAATAATAATAAAAATATTTCTATCTATATCTAGTTTATAATTAATTGTTAATAGAGATTCAAATTTTAGTATGTTAGTATATTCTATAACTAAAAGGTAATGAATTAATATAATATTATTTAAGGATTTGATGAAAACTCAAAAAAAAATTTCGGGCATCTCAAAATTCTAAGTGATAAAAAGAATGGGATGAACAAGATTAAGCATCATTAAGCAAAAAGATATTAAGCATCAAAAATTGCTTAATAATAAAAATATCCGCCATAGAGGAATTGCGTAGGGTAAGCGAATTTCTCATCATTTTTGTCAATGAATCCTTGTGTTGAACTTCCCACTGTCGTTTCGTCTCCCCACTAACACGAAAGAACAAATAAACGTCACGCAAGGGCTGCGTAAACTGAACAGATTTTTAGTGTGTCAATAGATGAGGGTAAATGGCTTATTTATTTGATGAAAACCCCAAGGAATGTTGAGCGTAAAAAGTTACAACCGCTAAGTTTAGACCGCTGGCTCTTGTCTGGCCTGGAATGGGGAATTATTGTTAAATTTCTTCCTTAACAAGTGTTTTTCTTAAAAATATTGTTGCTTTAAAAAATTTTATTTATAATTATTATTTTTTATAAACTTTTATGCAACTAGAATTATAAAGAATGTATCAATAATATAAATGTTGGTATTTCTCTAAACCACTCTCACTGTATCTAACATTTTACACCCAATTTATTTTATATATTTTTATTCAAAATTTTGATAATAACGAAGACATTAATATTTTAAGTAGATTTTTATTTGGTCAGGATTCGGTCAAGGTTAACCAAAAAAAATTTGTTCTTTAAATATATATTTTTTAATTATCTGCCGAAGTTTCGGCTTACATTGTAAGCTATCTTCAGGGCTATCATGAAAAGGATAAGTCGTGATACCTGGATAACATGTTCAACCTTACACTCTGAAACATGTGGCATGATGTCACCTCTCGCCTTCATGATAGCCCCGAAGATNTTTTTTTTTTTTTTTGGGGGGGGGGGGGGGTTAACCTTGACCAATAAAAGTTCTCTACTAATAATCTCTACGGTCAAAAACTCTCCATTTGAAATTAAGATTTTAAATTTAGTCTCCCTCTGAAATCCCCTATCCCTCGACAGATTTCATTCGGTACTTAACTTAGCTTAAATGCTGAGTTTCTTATCATTGTATCAAAAACATACACGCGCACACGCACACACACAAGCACGAGTTCGCATACATACACTCACAATTTTCAATAAGTGCTCGAACGCAATTTTATAGCAATGATACCAAATTCTTTACTAAAGCTTATTATTGCAAACCGTTAAAGAAGTTTGTTAAATAACTAAAATCGGTCGAGGGGAATTTAGAGAGACAAAAATTAAAAATTTTAATATCTCCTTTATTTTATAAGTCAACAAAAAAAATGCATAAAAAGAAAGATATTTTTAAAAAAATTTTCGAGTGTTGGTTTGTTGGTGGTCCTCTAGTTTTAGAAAAATGCTAACCTAATTCGTATATTGAGCAAATTGCAAAACCTTGAAAGAGTTTATTTTTAATCGAAATCGTAAAGGGAAATATCAGCAAGTTCAGATCCAGTAAACAAATTTTGAATCGTTATATCTTCGTTGTAGTTTTAAAAACTTTATAGGAAAAATGTAATTATTATAAGATTAAGAGTGTGGCGCAAGCACTTGTGTGTGTACAAGTTGTGAACTACCAATAAAGTCTAGTGCTTGAAAATAATCAATTTAATACTAAATTTTTTTTTTCATTCTATCAACTGAAAAATTAACTTTGGATCTATTAATTTTTTTTTTTTTTTTTGTAGTGAAATAATTTTTTTTTTGTTTAATAGCACAGGAAAATTGAAAAAGTGGGATTTTCCTAATGTCATTTATATGTCCTTAAGACAAAATGAATATTCCATTACACACTTACTTTTTCGACCTTTAATAATGGTGCTTGAATGAAATCCACACTATATTAATGGGGAATATTAAATAACAACGATGCGATAGGAATTTGTTTAATTTTTACAGCTTCTGCTTGACGGTCATTATACTAGCTATTACGTACAAAAGTTTAGGTCGAAAGAGTTGTACTGCAAGAGAATGGCAGCCTATGGGATACAGAAGTAAGCTCTAGTTCTCAGCTCCGCCACAGGTCGCAGCACCTCTCGTGTAAACAGAGCAGCCTAAGATCCCTAAGATCTTTCAGAGAGGCAAGAGATATTTCCACCACATCTTTTATGTCAAATTAATATATTATCAAATCAAATACAGACAAAATATGTAAGTATTTGTGTACGTGTGTATGAACCATGGCAATTAGGAGCGGAACCAGAAATTATTTTTTATACAATATTGGTTCTGTAAGGAAGGGGGATAGGGTCTTTGAGGTGAGTGTAAATGGATTTAAGTTTGTTATCGGTGAAAAAAGCAAGCACCAGGTTAGAGAAAGTTTTTCTAAGAGATTTCTTAATTTTTTTCTGAAAATTTGGGAATATAAGTGGAGAATGGAAAGTGAGGTCATTCTTTTGATAGAGGGGCTTGGTTTGGGAAGTGGAAATTCAGAATTCCTTCACAATTTTTTAATGGTGTGTATAGGGAAACCATTAGGAGAAAGGATGTCTGTCACATGTTTACTATTTTTGTTGTGGAGTGTCTTGTCACACTTGGAGAGTGTGATGGATTTGTAGATCAGATTTTTGGCCACATTTATTTTTTGGCTATGAGGGTGAGATGAGTTGAAGAAGAGGAGATGACCTGAGTAAGTGTGCTTGGGGTAACAATCAGTGGAGATAGAGCCATTGGTGTTACGGATAATAAGAGTGACAGGGAAGGGGAGTTAATAGTCAGACTCTATTTCTGTGGTAAATTTAAGCCATGACTGATGGAAATGTGAACTTAGGAACAGGACGTCCTCTCTCGTCTTCATGATAGGCAGCCCTGAAGACTGCTTACACTGTAAGCCGAAACGTTGGCAGATAATCTTTTTAAAAAAATACACTTTTGTTAAAGTTGTATTTTTTTTTTTTTTTTGGATCTACCTTGACTGAACCCCAACTAAAATCATCTAATAATAAAATCTACTGTCAAAAAAACTCCTTTTTATCATTCAGTTTATTTTATTTATTCTCCAGGAAAAGTATATGTCATATGATAACAAGATATGAAAGTGTAGGAGTGGCGTGCTGTCCAAAGAGCTATCTTGTGAGCCGAGAAGGGGAATTAGCAATAATGCTCATTGCCCCCTGGCATGCAGCGACAGAGGGAGTAATAAAGCGAGCGCTCCTAGAAATGAAGCTTTTGAATTTCCAGGCGAGCAGTGCTCAGAGGGTCCTGGAGCTGGAAGTGGTTCCTGCTTGAGATTTGTGAGGAAGTTTGAGAACGGCTCCAGGAAGTCGTACTTCAGAGCTAAGCCCTCCCTTTCTCGCCCGCTTCCCTACACGGCCCCTGTAAACATACCTGCTAGACACAGAAGTGCAATATAGTTGCTCGGCTAGGAGGAGGAGTCGAAATATTGCTTGTTTTAATCTTTCCAAACACGGTATAAAGTCTCCTTGCACCTACTCAAGGAAAACATAACAGGAGGNTAATAAATAAATAAAATTTTATTAAAAAAAAAATCTATATAGAATACCTTATCACACAGAACTAATAAACAAACTAGTTCTTATTTAATAAAAAGTCTGTCCACCTGAAATCACCTAAACTAATCGATTTCCCATATTGCTAAGAGAAATGTGCCTTCACTAAGGTTGACTCTGTAATGAGCAGAAGGAAAGATTGGAAGAAGTTTTCATCCTTTATAAGTACATTCTTAAATATCTACCGTAATAATCAATTTTCTTAAACATTTTAAACAACATAAATCTCGAAAAATACAATTTCATTATTTCCTTAAAGAATTTTTTTCTTTGCACTAAGTATGTTGAAGATAATATGATTATAAATATTAGGCTACCTGCCTCTAAACCCCATCTCCCCCCCCCCAATCCATATCAGCCAAAAAAGAGTTTATTCTCTTTACTTTTTAAATTCTAGAGCGCTTATATACACATGTGTTGTGTTAAAATTTAGAACATGTTATATTTCCTACTTCTCCTAGTACGATTTGTAAACACAGGAAATTTGTTTAAACAAGAGTTTTAGTCTTATGTAGGTCTGGCCAAACTCACTGACTCATGCCCTCCAGGAGTTCCCCTTTTATAGGAAAGTCAGGCTGGCCAAGACAATTCTAGTAAGACTGCGTTAGACAGTTTGGGCCATAGGATTGGTAACCATCAACCAATCACCTTCAAGTTGATGAAAAGTAAATATTATGGGGGTATCTCCCCTATACTTAGATGACATAGAGAAGCGCCATATCATGGTGAACCTAAGGAACCTAAACAAAGAAATAATGCACACTCTTCAATAAAAACAGGCAAATAAACAGAAATTTGATCTCAACCATAAAAAAAAATACTGAAGGAAAGGCTAATATCGAAGGCTGTCACCAAGCTGACCAAAAGGGAGAGGAGAGTGAGGTGCTCAATTCACATAATTTAATTCTTAAAGAACTTCCTCATTTTGCAATACATAAACATATTGTAGAACATAAAAGTTCTAAAAATGAATTTGACACTTATTGTTTTTTACAATTTTATTAATAACACTAATAATAATTAAATTCATTATTAAACACCATCTTCCTTTAAAACCAATCCCCTACCATTAAATTTCGACCAAAACGAATGCCTTAAACAGAAGGCAAGAGAAAGTCCAAAAAGAGGGGGTCTGCCAAACTGTCACTTATACACCAAAAATACACTCATAACTCAAAAATTTGCGTCTTTAGTTAAATTTATAAATTATATATATATATATATATTCGAAAGAGTTGTACTGCAAGTGTATGGCAGCCTGTGGGATACAGAAGTAAGCTCTAGTTCTCAGCTCCGCCACAGGTCGCAGCACCTCTCGTGTAAACAGAGCAGCCTAAGATCCCTAAGATCTTTCAGAGAGGCAAGAGATATTTCCACCACATCTTTTATGTCAAATTAATATATTATCAAATCAAATACAGACAAAATATGTAAGTATTTGTGTACGTGTGTATGAACCATGGCAATTAGGAGCGGAACCAGAAATTATTTTTTATACAATATTGGTTCTGTAAGGAAGGGGGATAGGGTCTTTGAGGTGAGTGTAAATGGATTTAAGTTTGTTATCGGTGAAAAAAGCAAGCACCAGGTTAGAGAAAGTTTTTCTAAGAGATTTCTTAATTTTTTTCTGAAAATTTGGGAATATAAGTGGAGAATGGAAAGTGAGGTCATTCTTTTGATAGAGGGGCTTGGTTTGGGAAGTGGAAATTCAGAATTCCTTCACAATTTTTTAATGGTGTGTATAGGGAAACCATTAGGAGAAAGGATGTCTGTCACATGTTTACTATTTTTGTTGTGGAGTGTCTTGTCACACTTGGAGAGTGTGATGGATTTGTAGATCAGATTAGGCGGGGCCGGAGAAGGAGATAAACGGTAGCAGCTCTCGTGAAAAAGTGGGAGCCCCGAGGGAAACCCCCCCCCACGCCCAGATTAGCCCAGGTCAACCCAGCAGGGGAACCACCCAACGCCAGAGAGGAACGCTGGACCACCAAGACCACAAGAAGAAACAAAAAAAAGAGACCAAAGAAGGACACTAGAGCTATCTTGCTGGCTCGACTGGAGGATAGGGNATTTAACTAGCACCCACTAGCTTAAAAAAATAGAATAAAGTAAATATGTCTTATTATTTTTGGATCATTTCTTCCCATTTTTCGGAATCGTTCCGCATTTAATCTTCTTAGACCGTTATAAGTATCAATATAAACAAGCACGGGGCTGTTAAGATATGTCCACAACTCTTTATATTGAGAACAGTACTTATATAATAGTATTTAAATTAAATAATGATATTATGTATTTCCTCAGTCATAAAACTGTAACAATCAGAAACAATAGATGGTTTAGAATAAAATGGGAAATTTCATAATTATTTTCATTTTGTCACCATCTCTTTATAAACAGTCATATAATTTAGTGGTCCCATCAAAAATGCAGTCTACTTTTAGAAAAGTCACAACACGAAGTAAGTGTCGAAGTATTCACAGCACTGTAAGTTTCTAAATATTTATTTACAAAATAAAGTTCTTTCATAAAGTAAGCTGCTGGTTTCAATAAAGAATGTTTCTTTAACATTTTAAATGTTTCTTTAATTTTAATAAAATATATCATTCATTTATCTGGACATGTTCTGCACTAAAGTTACAGTAGAAGGTTAGGATTAGATTATAGGGCGATCAACATCATGGTTTTACGCCCTGACTGTTCACAGTTATTACAGTAGAAGGTTTTACCTTTTATCTCCAAATAAAATTTTTAAATATACTGTGTATACGCAAATACATTTGTCACAATGATAAATGTATATTAATTTTAATATTATGATATGAATTCTGAAGAAGAAAAAAAAAGTACTGAATTCTTTAAGTAAAGTGTAGTATTCAAGACGATTAATTTCCTTGGAAATTTAAAATGGAAAAAACCCCTGTAAATTTAGAAATATCTCCATGTTCTATTAATTAAAGCTCTTTATAACCTTTTAGAGTTAAATTTAAAAGAATTTGATAATACTTAAATGACATTGAAGCCTGCACATCAAATTATTTTTAGTTTTCAATTATGTTTTGTATTAATATGTACATGTTTTGAGTGTATTATGTATATATACACTGCATTAGTGCATATATAAATTTATTTGAACATTATTTACATAATTACATTATTTACTTTTAACCATTGTGACTAAGATGTTAAGCAATGTTTTATATATTTTATACAAATGAGTATCTCAAGTCAAAATGAGAATTGGCTGAACTTAATTAAAAGGTTAGTTATTAAAAATATACAAGTTATATATTTTTCGGGCTCAGTTGAGTTTTAATTAGATATATTTTTATTTTACAACCAAATTTACAATTAAAATTATTTATACTTTTTGACAATAGTTATTACAGAGGTACAACTGCAACAGATGGGCAAATTCTAGAGGAAGCGACTAGGGTGATTTAAACTGGAGAAATGCAAGGAGGAGAGGTTTGTTTGTTCGGAGCTAGGATCGTAAAAGAATGGGGATTCTGGGAATGGCTGGAATAATGTTTACAATCTCAGCGAGAAATATTATTATAAATAGGGTTTTCATAATACATGACTTAAATTGAAGTTGAACCTGCAAGAATAATCTGCTGGTGCTGCTGATGTCAATGATCAATCAAATTATTTGTTGAATTATTATTTTTGAAATATTAAATTAAGTACTATATTATAAAAATAAAGAGAAGTTAATATAATAATTAAGAGTAAATACTTGATGTAAATATAGGGGTTTGATCATTATCATTGAGAGGTTTAGCAAACTTTTGTGATAAATTATGTAAACTTAATTTCTTTAAATTAACAAAAAATTGAATTGGTTTTAAAAAAATGAATCATGAAATGTTCTGGAAGAGTAGTTCATCTTGTTCTTGATTGATGAGGTAAATTCCATAATTATTGGTTGTCCCTTGATGATTTAATTTTCATTTCTATAGTATGAGGCATTAAAGCAAACTATTGGTTGATGTAAGGGTGTAATTTATAAAACTTGAGGCTATATCCAGTTTTGTAAAATGGCAATCTGTTGGTTGATAATTTCTTCTTCGCATCTTCTGATGTGTGGAGTTACGTAGCTTGGGCAGTGGGACTACTCAATTTTATTATTATTATTATTTAAATGTTTAATTATATGATTTGATTTTCAAAATTAAATTAAAGTTAGGAATGATGGTTAATTACTGATTTTTGTGAGATGGAGAGATAGGAAATGTATACAAAAAGAGAGTTTGTTGACCGTAGATATTATTCTGAGATGATTTTAGTTGGGGTTCGGTCGAGGTAGATCCAAAAAACACAAATTAAAAAATGTATTTTTTTAATGAAGGATTATCTGCCAACGTTTCGGCTTACATTGTAAGCCATCTTCAGGGCTGTAGAAATACAATGTCATGAGAATACAGTAATATTTGAAATTAGTATAATAGAAAATTATAATATAATGTGATATCAAGAGTATGAAAGTAGAAAGCTGTGTAATTTTTACACATATTTTAATTGTCTTACACAGCTTTCTACTTTCATACTCTTGATATCACATTATATTATAATTCTCTATTATACTAATTTCAAATATTACTGTATTCTCATGACGAATTAATTTAATGGTCCTCTATTTTCTTAAGTTCTTAATTCCCCATTGGTTGACATAATACTGAGGTGAAAAGTTTTTAATTTACATTAAGACTAATGTATAACCTTAATTAACTAAGGTTAATGAAGTTTCTATACCTTGAATAACATTAAATATAGATAGTGATAACATTTGAATTTCACAAAGTATGTACTAAACTTCTAATTTCAAGTAAATTTATAATTCTAGAGTTTAAATCTAACTTGTCTGTTAATGTTTCTGTATTATATTGAATATCATTGAGACTTTTATTAAAGTTATTAATTAGTTCATTATTTATCGAATATTAAAATTTTTGTCGATCTCTGAATTTAATTTGATTTTCTGAAATATGTTTAAATTGATTATCATAACTCTCACCACTATCTAAATTTTCTGAAATTTGCTTTAATATATATCGAGTGCTTTAATCCACATTTTTTTCTTCTATTATTTACACTATATATTTTAATATGATTAACTTTACCTCTCTTGTTAAGTTATATTTATTATTTTAAAATAATTATTTAAATCTTTAATGGAATTGTTATTATTATCTTTGTTTTATATGTGTCTTAGAATTATACTGTATTGTTCTTTGTGTTCTCATATCGAAAAAGTAAAAGAGGCCTAGTTTATAGTAATGTAGGAACGTATATGCCGTCCTTTGAATTCTGGCTCATCCTAGATTGATGGTAGTATTTCAGTAGTTTCCAGTAATTTTCTGTATCTTTGCTCCATTAGCAAATAATAAAAGTGACCTAGAATTAGATTATTTTCATTAAAATTCATTTTTATTAATTTATATAGTTATTTAAATTATTGATGCGCCCATTATATATTTGGCAGATTTAATTTGTCCTCATTTATTTATTTGTCCAATCATTGCAGCACTTTCATTGTTGCTAAATATTTTTGATATAATTGTTAAATATAA
>KZ807038.1:875700-891839 GCA_000696205.2 Oncopeltus fasciatus
TATATATATATATAAAGTGCTATAAACCAATCCAGTGCTGAATATTGTTTAGAAAGACTTAATAATAGTCCGTCACGCAAAAGCTGCGTCATCTAAGCAGATTTCTGATTAAAAATGGACATCAATGTGAGTAAATGGCGAATTTCATCTTACAAGCCTAAGAGAGCATGGAGCGTGAATTGTTTCAATCACTAAACCTGTGTCTGTACTGTACGGAAAGTAAGAGTGAGTAATTGTAGTTACATTTGTAAATATTGTTACAACCCACGGATTACTAATAATTAGGAACAGTGAGATAAATTAAAGTTACTTTATTATAAAACTAATTACAACATAACCTACTGCAACTACTGGCCTTTAACTAACAAATAAATAAATATAAAATATAATTACTTACAGCTAATAAATTTATTATGTACAAATATGCTTATTTATAAAGAGGCTTCAAGATACCTGTTTATCACTTCAAGATCGTTTATCACTTCTCTGTTACCGAAAGTTTAGAGGCCACGACCAGCCCGACACTCGAAACATGCGATCTGCAACAGACGGAGACTAACTTATCACTGACACGGGGGGGTCGCTGGCCAGCTGCTGATATAACCTCTTGTAAGTGTCGCGAAGAGCCCTTTTCCAAGTAAGCCCTTCCCATTCAAGACTGAGGAAACATCTGCATCCTTCAATTACCCTTCCCGTATTGGTCTGGTCCTCACGCAACCTACTTTTTTAACCTTTAATATATTCTTATAAATAAATATAGTAAGCCTAAGATATGGGAAATAAATAATTCAAGAACCCCTATTGTTAGCTGTTATTGACAGTGAAGAGTAGTAGTAGTAGAGAAGGGCAATCAACTTCTAGGTTATTATGCCCTACAAATACCCTATTTTATTGACTAATTTATGGTATATTTTTACCATAAATTAGTCAATAAAAGACAGGAATCAGGATTATTTCGACTACCACAACAACCTAAATTAATGGATTGACAGTGAAGATTCTTGACCTGTTTATTTTACCCATCTTATAATAAAAACTTCCACCGACCAGTAGATAAAAAGAAAAGAAAGAAATACAATAAGCTTTCTATGTAAAACTATTATAGAAGATAACAAGTAGAAAAATGCATTCCATTATATTCCATCAACTAAAATATTCATAATTAAAAAAAAAAAAAAAAAAAAACAAGACCCGCTTACTTCAAACCAAAAATGAGTTAATTCGAATAGTTAGATATAACAAGTCTAAATATCAATTTCTAGTGCTAAGTGTTAAAGATAAGAGGGCCTATTCGACATTTGAAGTTACATTTTTAAATAATACATTTTAATTTTTTTTTTTTTTAATTTTGTACAATGAAAATGTGTATATTTGACACATATAATAACGTCCTTGAATTTTTTTCTTATATCTGAAGGTATTGAAGACTTTTTTTATATATATGGTATCTGATATTCCTCTATCCCCAATCACCTCCTAGACCAATTAGATTCTACATAAATTCACACATTGTCTGTCGCCATTTTGAAAAAAGATGAACTCATTTTTATTAAATTTTGGATATAGTTTCTACCTACTCCGTCAATGGGGATAATTTCGTAAGATAAGTATCCATTAAGCCCTTAAGGGGTTAAATTAAGGGTTGAAAGTTTAAAATTGCTCTAACAACTAAATGATTGAACTTATCGACTTCGGGTTTGTGGCTTCGCACAGAACCTTAATTTAATTTTTTTTTTCTGTTTTCTTAGTTCTTGTCATATTTCTAACGATTATTCCCTAAATTTATGGCATAAGGCATATTTTGGAAAGGACAGGAACAGCAATGCATTTATTAACACCTTGCTAACATCAATATTTGTATTTACCGTTTCTTCTTCCGGGTTGGACCGTGTCAAATTGTTGTTATTTGCCGAGCTTTCGCATTCCAGAATTCTCTTTTCAGCCCTGAAGAAGCCATCACATGATGTGCGAAAGCTCGGCAACTATCGACAACTTGACACGGTCCAACCCGGAAGAAGAAACGGTAAATACATCTAACGACCGTCGAGAAGCTATAACTGGATGTGCGAAAGCTCGGCAACTATCGACAACTTGACACGGTCCAACCCGGAAGAAGAAACGGTAAATACATCTAACGACCGTCGAAGCCTACGTGAACATCAATATTTGTGTAAGACAATTTTCAATTAAGATTCCCATCTAATACTAAATACTTAACCAAAAAATACATTCATAAATTGCACTGAAACTTTTTTTTTTTTTTTTAACTACCTCACAGGACATCCTAATTAATTCCAAGATTAGGGTGTTCAACTAACCATCAAAGTTTTAAGATAGTTTTTAGTTAATTCACAAGTGAAGTCTAGATGAGAAATTTTATCCTTGTTTTATTAAAATTATGTACATATGTAATAAATAAATTTATTTANCTACCTAAAAGAACAATTTTTTTTAATCAGAAAACTAAGCAGAACTTCCTAAATCTTCAATTAGATATTCAATCATTACTCAACTTATAAATTTATTATTATCAATTTAGACTTTCAGTTCTTTTATATATAACCCATTTTATACTCCTCTTTTAATATAAGCAATTAACTAAACCATTAGTATCCATTGTACCCACATTAATGTCAAATTTCTGTTACTTATTCATACAATCCATTTAATCATTCCTTTTCTTTAGATTCAGAGCCAGTAACTCCAAAAAATGTAGTAAGTAACTAAATACCTCCTACAACTATTAAGAAAAAGACAGTAAAATAACATACAGATCTTTCCTCCTAGGAATTGTATCATTCCTCCCCCTTATATCTCATTTAATGAAAATAAACTCCTTATTTTTATTTTATTTATTTTTTTAAGGGGAGGTTATCATTTTCATAATTCAATTTAAGTCTTATATATTTCATTGTAAGTTTTATAAATATATGTGTTGTCTTTAATCTCCACTTCACACGTCATAATTAGGACTAAAACCATTAAAAAAAGTGAATTTATAAATATTTTTATGTGATTTTATCTTTTTTTAAAAATATATTTGAATTTATATATGATATTTTTACAAAAAAAATTAGGGCTAAATTTCCTAAAAATAGCAAAAAATAAATTATTAGATTTTTTTTGTTCGGGTTCGGTCTAGGTTTCTTGACTTATCAAGGTAAACATCTAATATTAATATCTACTGTGAAAAAAAAACTTTCCATTTGGAATTAATGTTTCCATAAAATTGTAGAAAATTTACTTCTATATCTGCAGATAAGCTTCATGTCTAAAAATTTAGTAAATTTTCACTTGTATATTTGAAACCAGAAAAAAAAGCATTACATTTTCTGCCCTATCCAAACTAAAACCCTGGCTTAGAGAAACCCCCCTCCCCCACCAACAAAACTCTTTGAAATGTCTTTCGAACCCCTATATTAAAGACATTACCCAAAATTAAAGACATAACCTAACATTAATCTCTTCTGTTCAAACCCTTGGGTAAGAAACCTTTAGAATAAGAAAATCTCATAACCAAAATTTCATTTCTATTTCGAGAGCTCATCTAACAAAACACATTTTGGAAACCCCTCTGCCAAAGAAAAAAAATTTCTAGAAACCACTCTGTGCAATCCCCTTTCCAAAAAGCCTCTATAAAAACTTTTCTATCGAAACAGGAAAAGTTCATTTCCATAAATAATAAATTTTCATTTATAGGTTGATGAAAGAAGGTGAGCTATAAATTATGTTGTTTTATTAAATAAACATATGTCTGATAAGTCTCAAAATCTACCACAGTTTTAAGTTTCCACATTTTTTTTATCTTTTATGTAATGCTCAATGTGATATTTTTCCTTTCTTAAAAGCTTAAAGAATACTTCCAGGTCATTAAAAAAGTCCTGGAGTTTTGATAGTTTATGATTTTGATTTTTATCCTAAAGCCTTTGGGATTCCAAGGATTCTTAGCTGGATATACATATAGAAATATATTAATAGTAAGAATACTAAGAAAAATGTTAATCCTTTAAGAAAGAGGGATTAATTTAAATCCAGTCCTCTTTAACATTCGAACTGATTAGTTGAAAAATGTTCTGGTGGAAACATGTACAAGGACAATTTTGTTCTATGAGTATGAATTCCATCTTAAGTGACTGAAGCTCCCCAAAAATTATGCTCCATTTTTGGAAAAGATGCGTTCCCTGAGCGGAAGGCACAATTTTGGTTTACCTAATTTTATGCAGGTGGCAGACAATCATTGATTTAGGGAAAATTCAATGAATAATTGAGTTGGATCCTCCCCTAAGTTGTTCGAAGGTGGCCTTAAAATTTAATATTTCTCCAACTACTGCCTGGAATTATCTCTGTCAACTGAAAATTGTTACTAATCTGGACTGTATTTCAGCTTATATTAAAATACTATTCCTTAATAAAAAATATACAATCTTTTGAAAAGTGTATCAGAATAAACAATTCATATTCCTTTAGATTTTATTAAGAAATCCAAGATTATTATTAGAGAAGATTATTAAAGGAAATCTTTATAAATGGCTAAATAGGAGAAATAATCAGTTTAGCAAATACTTTTTATGGTTTTGGATCTATAATTAAATAACAATCTTGGTAGTTATATTATCTTGAAGATCTCAAAGACTAATATTTGTGTCACAAATATAATGAAAGCAAAAGAATATAAGTCATGACTGAGAGTCATGATTTAGTTATCTCAGAGAAGGAGACTCTCTTCCTCCATTGTCCTGAAAAAGGCCTGAAATTTAGCCTAAAAAGTTTTACTTTTTTATTTATTTTTAATTCATTAGTTTTATATCTTCATTCCCAGACCGAATCCTAACCACCCCCATCGCACAAAGATTAAAAATGTATTTTATATTTCTATTGGAACCTTTAATATCTGACAAATGATAGAAACATATTATTTGTGTTTTTTTGTTAGGGTTTGGTTAAGGTAGATCCGAAAAATACAAACTTTTAAAAGTGAATTTTTTAAATTATCGAGGCAAATAATTTAAAAAATACACACTTTTTAAAATTTGTATTTTTTGGATCTATCTTGACCAAACCCTAACAAAAAAACACAAATAATATGTTTCTATCATTTGTCAGATATTAAAGGTTCCAATAGAAATATAAAATACATTTTTAATCTTTGTGCGATGGGGGTGGTTAGGATTCGGTCTGGGAATGAAGATATAAAACTAATGAATTAAAAATAAATAAAAAAGTAAAACTTTTTAGGCTAAATTTCAGGCCTTTTTCAGGACAATGGAGGAAGAGAGTCTCCTTCTCTGAGATAACTAAATCATGACTCTCAGTCATGACTTATATTCTTTTGCTTTCATTATATTTGTGACACAAATATTAGTCTTTGAGATCTTCAAGATAATATAACTACCAAGATTGTTATTTAATTATAGATCCAAAACCATAAAAAGTATTTGCTAAACTGATTATTTCTCCTATTTAGCCATTTATAAAGATTTCCTTTAATAATCTTCTCTAATAATAATCTTGGATTTCTTAATAAAATCTAAAGGAATATGAATTGTTTATTCTGATACACTTTTCAAAAGATTGTATATTTTTTATTAAGGAATAGTATTTTAATATAAGCTGAAATACAGTCCAGATTAGTAACAATTTTCAGTTGACAGAGATAATTCCAGGCAGTAGTTGGAGAAATATTAAATTTTAAGGCCACCTTCGAACAACTTAGGGGAGGATCCAACTCAATTATTCATTGAATTTTCCCTAAATCAATGATTGTCTGCCACCTGCATAAAATTAGGTAAACCAAAATTGTGCCTTCCGCTCAGGGAACGCATCTTTTCCAAAAATGGAGCATAATTTTTGGGGAGCTTCAGTCACTTAAGATGGAATTCATACTCATAGAACAAAATTGTCCTTGTACATGTTTCCACCAGAACATTTTTCAACTAATCAGTTCGAATGTTAAAGAGGACTGGATTTAAATTAATCCCTCTTTCTTAAAGGATTAACATTTTTCTTAGTATTCTTACTATTAATATATTTCTATATGTATATCCAGCTAAGAATCCTTGGAATCCCAAAGGCTTTAGGATAAAAATCAAAATCATAAACTATCAAAACTCCAGGACTTTTTTAATGACCTGGAAGTATTCTTTAAGCTTTTAAGAAAGGAAAAATATCACATTGAGCATTACATAAAAGATAAAAAAAATGTGGAAACTTAAAACTGTGGTAGATTTTGAGACTTATCAGACATATGTTTATTTAATAAAACAACATAATTTATAGCTCACCTTCTTTCATCAACCTATAAATGAAAATTTATTATTTATGGAAATGAACTTTTCCTGTTTCGATAGAAAAGTTTTTATAGAGGCTTTTTGGAAAGGGGATTGCACAGAGTGGTTTCTAGAAATTTTTTTTCTTTGGCAGAGGGGTTTCCAAAATGTGTTTTGTTAGATGAGCTCTCGAAATAGAAATGAAATTTTGGTTATGAGATTTTCTTATTCTAAAGGTTTCTTACCCAAGGGTTTGAACAGAAGAGATTAATGTTAGGTTATGTCTTTAATTTTGGGTAATGTCTTTAATATAGGGGTTCGAAAGACATTTCAAAGAGTTTTGTTGGTGGGGGAGGGGGGTTTCTCTAAGCCAGGGTTTTAGTTTGGATAGGGCAGAAAATGTAATGCTTTTTTTTCTGGTTTCAAATATACAAGTGAAAATTTACTAAATTTTTAGACATGAAGCTTATCTGCAGATATAGAAGTAAATTTTCTACAATTTTATGGAAACATTAATTCCAAATGGAAAGTTTTTTTTTCACAGTAGATATTAATATTAGATGTTTACCTTGATAAGTCAAGAAACCTAGACCGAACCCGAACAAAAAAAATCTAATAATTTATTTTTTGCTATTTTTAGGAAATTTAGCCCTAATTTTTTTTGTAAAAATATCATATATAAATTCAAATATATTTTTAAAAAAAGATAAAATCACATAAAAATATTTATAAATTCACTTTTTTTAATGGTTTTAGTCCTAATTATGACGTGTGAAGTGGAGATTAAAGACAACACATATATTTATAAAACTTACAATGAAATATATAAGACTTAAATTGAATTATGAAAATGATAACCTCCCCTTAAAAAAATAAATAAAATAAAAATAAGGAGTTTATTTTCATTAAATGAGATATAAGGGGGAGGAATGATACAATTCCTAGGAGGAAAGATCTGTATGTTATTTTACTGTCTTTTTCTTAATAGTTGTAGGAGGTATTTAGTTACTTACTACATTTTTTGGAGTTACTGGCTCTGAATCTAAAGAAAAGGAATGATTAAATGGATTGTATGAATAAGTAACAGAAATTTGACATTAATGTGGGTACAATGGATACTAATGGTTTAGTTAATTGCTTATATTAAAAGAGGAGTATAAAATGGGTTATATATAAAAGAACTGAAAGTCTAAATTGATAATAATAAATTTATAAGTTGAGTAATGATTGAATATCTAATTGAAGATTTAGGAAGTTCTGCTTAGTTTTCTGATTAAAAAAAATTGTTCTTTTAGGTAGGTTTTTAAGTCTGTGAATCTCTCAACTTAATGTTTGCCAATCATCCATCTTTCTTAGAGGCCCAAGTAGGTTGAATTTTGTGTTCTTGTCAAGGCATTTTACAGATGATGACCTTTTGGAGAAGAGTGGAAACCAACACTGTACACTGGGAGAGAAATATCTCTGTACGTTTCATCCATAAACCTGGGGCAGGCTGTGGCCCATAGGGGACACATTGCTGGTGTCGGCTGCTAGTCCCTTGCTTTCCCCACAGATGGCAGCCCTTGCTTGGCACATTGACATGGGGCTCTTCAGAGGCAAGTTTANTTTGTCGACTCTCGTCATTTACTTTATTTAATTTTTAATTTATAAATATTTTATTTGGTTGTGGTTTTTTATCCCACGTAAATTTTAAACAATTAATGAGAGGGAACAGAATAAAAAATCTAACTGTCCCAGCCAGGAACTATTCCCTCTCATTAATTGTTTATATTAATTATCAATTTTAGCTCATTTTATGAAGGATTCATGTCTTTGTGTGATAGATACAAAACTTTATCGTTCATCTAGTGAATTCAAAAAAAAAATATAAGAAAGATATATTTTTTTTTTTTTTTAAGTGAGAGGAAACTAACACCATAAAAATTGTGGTTTCTGACAAAGTAAAGGAAAAAAATATCAAACTAAATTAAACTAAGATGGATAAATCAGTCAGGGTTTCAGCCAGGATTACAGAAATAAAATATTCCAAAAATATTGGGTAATTATTTTGGAATATTTTATTTTTCTGATCCTGGCCGAAACCCTGACTAATTTCTCTAGCATAATTCCAATGGTCAACCAACCTCCAGTCATGTAAATTTAACTAATGTTGATATAAGACACTAAGTCAAATTTAGTGTCTTATATAAACACTAAATTTATTTCAAAACATGAAAAAAAACTAAACTTATTCATATTTTACTTAAGCGACAAGTTTTCAAAGTATGCATAGAGTTAACTTTTTAATAGTGTTAGCCTCCTATTCAAACTCTTAGGGTCATGAAAAGAGGGGTTAATCACAGGTTGCCATCCTATTCTAAACACCCATATCTCAGGAAAAGCTTTTATTATTTATAAATAATAGCTTACCCTGGGTGGGATTTGAACCCTCAGTGTCAGGATTGTGGGATCTGAACAGATCCCCTGAGCTATTCTGGCACTTCTAAGAGAGTTAACTTTTTAGAAGATAAAATTATTTATAAAATTAATAATATTATAAAATTAAAAAAAAAAAAAAAAATNGATCAAATTAAAAAAAAAAAAAAAAGATTTCATGAAAATTAATTTTGTTTCAAGCATAAATATAATTTTGTACTACCTATATCAGGTTTACTGTTAAATTAATTACAATGATTATAATCAGCTCTTGAGATTAGAATAAAAAGTATTAATAAATGTTTCATAGCGCATATGACCTCAGCAGTTGACGAGCAAAAAATAAAAAAATGTTTCTGTAATTTATGGTAAAATTTTATACAATTAAATTGAAGAAAATATTTTATTTCATTTTTTTAAATCATATTCCAGGCTTACCTCCTTTCATCAATACAAGTAAATGTTATATATTGGTATACATTCTCATTTTAAGATTTAAATCAACACTAAATTTATTTATAAACATGGAACAAAACTAAACTATTCATATCTTACTTAAAAGACATGTTTTCAAAATATGTATAGAGTTTACCTTTAAGAAGAAAAAATAATTTATAAAATTAACTAAAAAGGATTTATGAAACCCATGTATAAAATTTTGTCCAAAATTAAGAAAATGAAATTACTTTTTTTTTTTTTTTTGTGTGTTTGTTGATCTTATACATCATAAAATATTAATATTAAATATCATAGTATGATTTTCCTCCAATTTTCTACAAAATGTTGTTTCTTAGCACTTATAATTATAATATGTTAATATTTTGACTATAAATATTTACCTCATCTGTTATTAATACATGTAAATTTACTAACTAGTTTAGTGTTTAAGTAGAATGCTGAATGAACTAAGAGTAGTTTCATAAGCGCTTATAGGTATATTTATTTATTTCCTTTTTACTCCTAGTACAAACACTTGATGTCATGCGAGAGGGGTTATGAAAATGAAAATTACACACAAACTGAACTTACTATTTATTGATAAGTAGCGGTCCCACTTAGAGAACCATTTTGATTTATTTGCCTCATTACCAGCTTAGAAATCAATTTTTATCAAATAAAATTCCACCATAAAAATATTACACTTATCATTAATATTGATTTCATTATCTCTATTTTGTATAATCAAGTTTATTTATTTATAAAAATGGAGATCAAGTTGATTGGCTAACCCTGCACAGTCGATGATAAGTTGAAAAGAATTACAATTTGGTTTTGTAGGAACCACTTATTATGCTCATGCCTCACATATGATATATTTTAGAAAAAAAAAAAAATTAATTACTTACATAAGCAACGTCAAATGGATCTTCCCAAATTGGGATAGGTTGCCAAAGGATATTCTTATTCCAAATTTGGTAACCGTTTGGTGGATAAAGTCCAGCCAGTAAGCATGCTGCACTCATGAAGTCTCTGTCGAACCTTTTATAAAGAGTGATATTTAGAATTTAATTAATATATTTTTTGCCTGGAAATGCAATAATGTTTTGCAATATAATTATTAACTTAAGATATAAAACACTAAGTTTGTTTATAAATAAATAAATAGAAGTAGAAATCTCTCCAAACATTGCAGAGTTATTTTTTATTCCGTAATTAGCCTGATGATTATATAATCAAAGCTCAAACAAAACCATGGAGCCGAGTAGGAGGGTTTGTGCAAGATTTAGTTAAGAAAAATATTGTTAATAAATAAATTATTGGTAGAAACTTGATATTTGGCTGAGTCCACCAAAATTTACTATTACAGCTTTCTCTTAGAATCTCAGATCGATTTATCATTAATAGCTATTGCTGTTATTATCAGAAAATACTATTGTTCACATATCAGGAAATACTGTGTATATCCTAAAACCGAACAAATTTCCCAAGGGGATATAAGTGCCTACCATTTGAAATGGGTTATATGAATGAATTAATAAATATTCTTTAATTTATTTATTTTATTAGAAGTTTAATACCATAGTTTATTTATGTAAAAAAAAATAATTGAAATAATGCATTGATATTTTTAATACTTTACTTATAATATAAAGTAATTTTTATTCCTGAAAAAGGAGTCCATAATATTACCCGACATAAATTGATTAAAATTGTAAGCTTTGAGATAATCTTTAAAACAAGCATTAGTGTTTCTCCTTGATTTCAAACTTTTTGGATTGTTGGGATATTATTCTGAGTTCAAATTTTAGCTTGACTTTTCAAATACAGAATTAAATTAATTTTTCCAAGGGAATAATAAAATTAATTGGTATGATTATACCATGCTTCTAATCCAAATATTGATTTCTTGGTATTTGAGCTAATGCGATTATAATATTATAGTTAATATTGTAATAATCTAATTTAAAATAAATATTAGGATTAGTAAAGAACTCCTTGCTTACAACTACATTTTTTTCTTAATAACAAGGAATTTGGACTTAATCCGTTCCTCTTCTACTCATCCCGTCCAGTGTAGAGGTGACATGAATGCTAAAAAGATTCATCTCAAATGTAATTGTAAATTCATTTGGTTATAAAATGAGCTTCATATTTATGCATTCAAAGGATCCTCTACAATGTTACAATTTGTTACTCAAATTAATTGTTTTGAGAAAAAATAAAAAATCATACATATCATTGACTGAAGTCAAAATCTCTCATGTTTTGAGTACCATGTTTTTATCTTTTATTAACTGACCACAAGATAAATAAACTTCTATCCTAGTTAATTAAGAACATGGCTTGAATCAATATGTGAGTTCAAAGATTCAATATGTGTCATCTGAACATTGTAACAACATTATAAATTAAACATTATTATAAATTATATTGTAAACATTACAAAATATTTTAGTTTGCACACAGAGCAGACATAAGTAAATTATAAAATATTTATAAACTTTAAATCCCATAAAAAGTTTTATTTTAATATGGCCTATGAATTACATGTAAAACATTGAATAATTTGGATTTTTCAATACTGGTATCCATCATGACAAATATGAAAGCCCATCCTTTGAGAGCTTTATTTCTTTTAATTCTTTCTCCCCCTCCCAAAGATCTACCTTACCACTCAGATTTTTTTTTTCTTTAAAGGGGGCAGAAAGTTTCCTCTCCCTCTCCCCTGATGTTTGCTTAGAAATATCTTATTCATGATCGTTTATAATATGTGATAAGATGATGTAATGGAATCGTAGGTATTAAGAAAAGTGTAACAATAACATGATGTTACTATAATATTATCTATAACTGATATGGTAGTACTTATTACTTGTTAGTTAAGATTTTGTTGTCATCTTTCCTGTAATCCTTATTTAAGAAGTTGCCATAGCGACGCCTTAATATCTTCCCAGTTGAGAACAATTGCTGTTTACCAAACTGAAACAATATTCATATCAATTATTATTTTTTCATTTAAAAATGTAAGTCTACAATAAGCACTCTATTAATTTAATAATGAAAATAATGTTCTTTAACAATAGTTGTTGAACTACATAAATAGTTAATAACAACTATAAGGTTGTTTAAAATTTTTAAACCAACAAGTTTTCATGACAATTTTGCTTGGGTTTGAATTAGCAACAACTAATTTTTGCATAAGTTCAAATTGACTTTTCAAAAACTATTTAAGTTAATCACTACTTAATTTATCATTTTTAACTACATATAAATAAATAAATGGATATAAAAATTTTATGTTCTAAAATGTACTGTTTTTCTGAAACCTATATCTACATTTATTTTAAATGACATATTTTAAAGACACTAATAAGTCATATTTCAATTTATTAAAAGAGAGAATCTTACATTATTTTCAATGGACTTGGAATCAAATGGGTGCTAGTGAATTTTATAAAAACAAAAAGTCCCATCTGTTCACTATTATATCCTAAGAAGAAAAGTTATTTTGTCTAAGATGTATATATGTGTCTGTGTTTGTGTATATGTATAATACACATCATCTTCATTTTTTTACTTCAGAAAAGAGTGGTACCTATGATTCTAAAATAAAATCTATCTCCAGAAATAATTTATTTGTAACTGTATTGGTAATCATATATTTTGAAACACAACTCTTGCAGATGTATCCTTATATAATCTTAAAATAATATATAGCAAAATAAAAAATTATAGTTCAATGGAGACAAATAATTTTAAAAATTGCTAATTTTATTTTATTGAAATTGTTTATTAAAAATATATTTATTACGAACTTTTTTTTAACTGAATTCTAATAGGTTACAATGTATTAAATAGATAAAATATATTTTACCATAGTGAGTCCCATCGGTCCATCTGGCCAAAAGGTTCTGTTTGTAAAAGGATAGGGGTCGTTTGGGTAAGTATAGGATGGTGACCGACTTCCATGTCTAGTCATCTGAAAATAAAAGTTTTACAACAATTATGAGAATTCATTTAGTCAAAATAAGAAAAATTAATCAATTACATTGAAAATTGCAAGGAATGGAACAGTAAATAACAATTAAGTAATAAGTAAACATACAATTAAGATATGTGAAAGTAAATAGTATATGTAATGAATATGTAAATAGTTAAATCAAGTGTGATGGTTGGTAATTGCCTCTCAAACTGCTCAAAAACAGATTTAGATGCATGACATAATTTCATCACCAAAACGCACTAAATTGTCTCATGAGTCAAAATCCATGGAAACCAAACTCTTAATTTGAATGAAATGTTCGGTACAGAGAATAAAGGAATTATATTTCATAGGAATGAGGTGAATGGATTCATTGAACATACAGAACTCATTACTTTTTTTAATAGAGAAAATAGCTTAATCAATCTAGTTTTGAATCCTTAGAAATTAATGTACTTTCAAACAAAGAGAAACATATATATAGTTTAATCATGGCTACGATATAAATATATATATNGTGTGTGTGTGTGTGTGTGTGTGTGTGTGTGTGTGTGTGTGTGTGTGTGTGTGTGTGTGTGTGTGTGTGTGTGTGTGTGTGTGTGTGTGTGTGTGTGTGTGTGTGTGTGTGTGTGTGTGTGTGTGTGTGTGTGTGTGTGTGTGTGTGTGTGTGTGTGTGTGTGTGTGTGTGTGTGTGTGTGTGTGTGTGTGTGTGTGTGTGTGTGTGTGTGTGTGTGTGTGTGTGTGTGTGTGTGTGTGTGTGTGTGTGTGTGTGTGTGTGTGTGTGTGTGTGTGTGTGTGTGTGTGTGTGTGTGTGTGTGTGTGTGTGTGTGTGTGTGTGTGTGTGTGTGTGTGTGTGTGTGTGTGTGTGTGTGTGTGTGTGTGTGTGTGTGTGTGTGTGTGTGTGTGTGTGTGTGTGTGTGTGTGTGTGTGTGTGTGTGTGTGTGTGTGTGTGTGTGTGTGTGTGTGTGTGTGTGTGTGTGTGTGTGTGTGTGTGTGTGTGTGTGTGTGTGTGTGTGTGTGTGTGTGTGTGTGTGTGTGTGTGTGTGTGTGTGTGTGTGTGTGTGTGTGTGTGTGTGTGTGTGTGTGTGTGTGTGTGTGTGTGTGTGTGTGTGTGTGTGTGTGTGTGTGTGTGTGTGTGTGTGTGTGTGTGTGTGTGTGTGTGTGTGTGTGTGTGTGTGTGTGTGTGTGTGTGTGTGTGTGTGTGTGTGTGTGTGTGTGTGTGTGTGTGTGTGTGTGTGTGTGTGTGTGTGTGTGTGTGTGTGTGTGTGTGTGTGTGTGTGTGTGTGTGTGTGTGTGTGTGTGTGTGTGTGTGTGTGTGTGTGTGTGTGTGTGTGTGTGTGTGTGTGTGTGTGTATTTACCTTTATTTATTTTTAAAATAAGGTGACCAAATTCTTTTGGGTTAAGGGTAAGACAAAATTAAAAAATCATCGATATCTTCATTATTGTTAGAGATACAGAATACAATGTTTAGAATATATATTTAAAATATAATTCAATACCATTTTATAAAGTAATTTTTTTTACATAAATTGCACATTAATTGAAATATTTAAGAATGTAATTTCGAGTGTTGTCTGAGCCCCCTTATTAGCGAATTCCAAAGGGGATGTAGTTACTAAGGTTGTTCTCATAACAGATTTTTTAAAATGTTTATTAGAGATTATTTTACACCCCCCCCCCCCAAAAAAAAAAAAAGCTATATTATAGGCCCAAGGGGGAAATACATGTTAAGGATGTGTTTATTTTTGACATATGGCATACTAGGGAAAGCGTTTGGTCAGCCTACCTTGTTGACATCAAAAATTCTAATCACTATATTTATATATACAGTCGCCCTTGGTATAGTGGGTAGCATGCGTGACTCGCTTCCTACAAGTCACGGGTTCGAATTCCAGTCCCCTAGTTCTTCTGAATTTCTAAAATTCTTTGTCATTTTGAGCTATAGCTGTGGCGCCAGAATATTAGCGTAAGGTAAGTTTGCTCCCCACTAAGGGAGAGACATGTTGCCTTGGGGTATGTTAAATGTCATGGCTCCCGCCCCCCCCCCCCTCCCAACAATAAATAAGATCTGTCAGTTTATGGGTGAAGACGCATCTAAGAGAGTAAACCCCTTCTGAAAATCACTGGCCCACAAAAGATAGTCTGGGTTTTGGTGCAGGATCGATCATCCCGGTCTGGCCAAGCGCATACAAGAATCATATGGTCAGTTCCATGAGTTATCAGAATAGAATGTAACCAGTAGATAGTCACTTCAATCTAGTTATTCAAAGGTTTCGTGAGATTTTAATAGAAGTATTATTTAAAAAAAACCAGCGTGATTTAAATTCTTTAGCGGCGTGCATTTCAAAGCCAGTTGCACTACAGTCATTGCACAATAACGGAAATTATTGTTTATAATTTGAAAAACAAGAAATAGGGAGATAAATTATATATTTTACTATATAAAAAAAACGCAATTAAAATTTTTTTTAAATAAGTAAATTTTACTGAAACTATCGATTACTTGTGATTGGACGATCCTTAGTTTGAGGTAAAAGTGCACCAGGTTCCTGTCGCAGAGATTATTATGAAATACTAAACTTTCTTTAGAAATTTCTAATACATTTAACTGCATTCCAATTAATTATTGCTAATTTATTTTATTTATAAGATGATGTAGTAAAATACTTGAGGGAATAAGACAAACAAAAATCAAATTATCCATGAAAATAATTGAAAAGAACAAAGAATTGGTGGATTCGTACATTTGTAAGAAAAATGATTTAAAGATAGGCTAACATCACATTATCATATTGACTTAAATTATGAATTTATGTATTTAATAATTTATATATCTTTGGGAAATATCAGCTTATGATTTTTAACAGATTACCCTTAAAATACCCTTTGTTATCTTGAAATTTATTTTGAAATATTGCAAGGATCTTCATACACTGCAATTTAAATCATTCCTACATTGCAGAAGCTAAAAATTTAGTCCATTCTAATTATATATATATATGTATATATATATCATCACCAAAACGCACTAAAT
>KZ807038.1:928476-940390 GCA_000696205.2 Oncopeltus fasciatus
TATATATACATGTGTGTATATATTTTTTAAAAGTATATTTATTCCTCTTGAGTCTAAATCTTTTATTTCTTGAGTTAGGGTCTTGGACTTACATAAGATAGCTTAGAATTCAACTAAAAAAATTTTAGTGAATATATATATTTAACTTTGCCAACAATCTCAGGCTAATCAGTAAATTTCATTATGATATATAAATTCAAACATGAATTATGAAATATGATTGACCAATAGCTGAAAAGAGAAAAAAAATGTCTCTGAAGTGCTTTTATCAAAGTTTAAATTGTTTCTAAATTTATGTAATAACAAACCATGTACAGAAGTACTTTGGCAGAAAAATAGCATAGTGAAATATTGATGTTTCTTTTATCCACAATCTATAGTATCCCTTCTTCTGTTCTTCTTCTTCTTTCTTTCTTTCTTTTTTAATTCCCTCACAGTCTATCATTATTACCTTAAACACTTACTAAATTAAATACACTCAATTATTAAAATTAATCAAACATTCATTTCTGCAACAGAAAAACATCATTATACACAATTTTGTGTTTATTCATGGTTTTTGTGAACCTTTTTTTTTTTTTTTCTTTGTGCTTATCTAAAATCTTTACTGATTTCCATCTTTAGTATCCCTCTTAGTGGTCCAACCATACCCTGAAAGTATATTGCCATCCTATCTTTCTTGGTACAATCTCTCGATATCAAGAACATCCTGATGAAACTATTTATCTTTTTCTTCACTGTGAGCTTCCAGGTTTTCAGGAAAATAGTTTATTGATAGAGTAAAAATGAAGCTTTAAGCTCATCTTTGAACTTTGTACACTATCAACGTATGATAAACAATGGATTTGTTTTTGGAATCCTTAGCATTTCCAAAAAACTTTTGAACTTCATTCTTAAATAATTTCTCAGCTTTTTTTTCATTTATTGTTAAGGAATTCTTGTCCAAAACCTATCTGCTATGTAAGGCCACCTCAGTTTTTATTAGTTTAATTGCTTTTATCAGTGATGAAATGTTACAGAAGTACTACCACAATATTTGATAATTACTATTTTCTCATAAAAACTGATCAGGTACCAGATTCAGGTGTGTTATTTTATCAATCTTGGGCTTAGACAACTAGTGAAGTGTAATATACATAGTTTAAATAATTGGTACTATGATTGCTATTCCTATAACTTCAGAATTTGTAATATTAACATCTCAGGGATAAAAATAGCTGCCAATAAAGAAGCTGATCTACTTATCCCTAGTGATCTATTCTTCCATCTGCAAAATGTTTTTTTTGTTTTCAGAAGTTTTTCGGTGTGAAAATAAAATATATGGAGCCATTATTTCATTATGAATTCAAGAGTAGAACAACAGAGTACCTGTAACACTTTTTTAGCAGTCATTGGCTGTAGTAAGTTAGGTTACTAAGATCCTGTAACTGGTAACAACTAAATAATTATGAATTCCTTTTCTAAGTACACTTCACTTTAAATAAGACTTTAAGAATAGCCTTATAATAGGAGGAGTGATACTTAAGTCGGTTAAATGTATACATTTTAGAATTTAAAAAATAATTTGACAGGATTTAATAGATGTCCAACAGCAAAAACCTGAGTTTGATAAAAATATGTTTATTTCAAATTTATTAAAATAATTTAAATATGAAAATTAAATTATCTATAACAAGATATAAAAAAGTAGGAAACTATTAAAAGTTTAATGGTTTCCTTTTAAGTTCCAGTCTTACATATTATTTTTTATTTTAATTCATATCACAATCAGCTATTATTAGATAATAGATTAAGAAATCTTAACTAAATACATTTGAAAAATTTATATTTTCTGGATTATTGCACTTTGAAGAGCTTTATTTATTTTGAAATTTATGTCATTATTTCAAGATATTATTAAATTAGTCTTAAATTTTCTCACTATAACTATAACTGATGGCTAGTTTTGAAATAAAATTCTATATTTATTGTTCACTTTTCATTCTCTACATTAATAATTACTTTCTCGGACTATTTTTATTCCCCTTCTCTTGGAAGAAAGCCATTTATTACTCCTCTCTGACAAGCACTGCTCTGGCAGAACCCTGTGAAAAAAGGGGAAAAGAATGGCCAACTCAAATGAGAGCCGTCAGTCTTCCACTGCAACACATAGAAGAGAGTAGACCTTAAAAAAAATCGCAGGGCCTTCAAGATTAACAAAAGTCTGAATTGGGACACATCACTTTCCTCTAGATAAAGTGACAGATTGCAAATATATTGAAAGCCATTTAAAGACCTCTCTCTGGTATCTAACCTTACATCAAGATGCACTTATGTCGCATGAATGTACCATAGTACAATGCTGGAAAACAAGGTAACTTAAGGCGTATAAGGCCAACTGAAAAATAAAATAATTGTTTAAGTAATATGTAAATATTGAGCACAAAATTAATTAAAATATATATAATTAATTTGATTTTTTTTTCTTGCAGGGTAGCTAATAAAAAAACATGATCTAATTAAATTAATTTTGGACTTAAAAGTGTGTGAATTACATCTAAATATTATAGGAAGCAGGTATTTAAAAAAAAATAATGTTTAAATAACCCAGTATATATGAATTTTCATTTGCCCAATATTTGTTTCCTAGAATTTCTCTGAGGAGAAAATACACATCAATGTTAAAGGCTTTTGAAAGAACATTTATGACAAGTTTTCTCAAAGTGATTAGGTCAGTTTGCTCTACAGTTTACAGAGAGAGAAAAAAAAACGTTTATTAGTAATTGCACAGCTACAATTATGTGCATACAAACTCATAAAATTTTATTATCTCTTGAGCCATTTGGCTACAATTTTGTACAAAGAAACATGCACACACCTCAAATGTATGGTAATTCTATTTTTTTTTTCTTTATAAAGGCAACCTCAAAACTTACGAAAATATTGAATAGTCGAATACTAATTTCTTGACCAATTGCTATACTTTCCTTGCCTTTGATATAACAATATAAAGAAAACAATAATAACAAGACTATAACAAATACAAATAAATAATACTTACAACTAATACATATTGGAGAGTGGAAGAATTTTGAATCTCAGGAAGATTGGTGGGATTTGCACTGAGTGGATTCACAGAAGTGAGGCATAGAAAACCCACAATACATAGGTGAATAGGAGTGAGAAACATCTTTGGAGCTCTTGTAGATCAGTTACTGAGGTGAACTAGGAACATCAGTCTAAAATATATCATATCACAATTAAATATTACAAGAAAAGAAAATAACTAAATGATCAAATTGAGTGATTATGAAAATAACTAGACATTCAATATTAGACATTGAAGCCCACTCACAGACAAAAAAAAATGATGTTTCTTTTANATATATATATATTTAAAGTCTTTGTGTGTGAGAGTATAAAATTAAATTTTAGTTAATTTTTATTTTAGTTAATTTTATTTTGAAGATAAATTAATTATTATTGAACTATAAAAATTAAACTGTTTATGCCTATCAAAAATTGGTGTCTTACATAATGACACATAGAATCCAAAAATCAAAGAAAATGTCTGTCCATAGTATACATCAAATAAATTCCTCGGAAATAGCTGAACCAAATTTGAAGAATTCATGAGTCAAGTCCTAACAATCTTTCCAAAGTGCTTAATTTCATACTATTTCAAAATCCACATACATTTATTAATATAACAGTGAAATGGTTACTCCTATCCACCTGACACTTTTGACATTCATATTGAGTTTGTACTCATATTTGCTAAATTTTCAGCTGTGAGGTCAATCTAAATGTAAAGTAGCTATTTTATTCATAACTTACTGCTGTAGTAACTATTGGGATTGAAAACAACTAAACTGGTTTAAATAGGTATAAAAAAAGTTGATAAATATGAAACGACTGAAAACAAAATAAGAAGTTTTGTCTCATCTTCTTAATTATTGTAATGTTATTAAATCTTTTTTAAATTATTCACTGCTGAATAATATTATTTAGCAATTTATTTTAAGAATGTTTCTCACCAGTATCTGAAACTTGTTAAATTAATGAAGTGGAACTGTAATAATACATTTTTTACAAAAATTATTGCATTTTTCCTTCATGGAACACTCAAAATTAAGATTTTATTTTTAATTTGAATTTAACCTCTATTCTGTTACATATTTTACTTCACTTTAAGTACATTCTAAAAAATTGTTAAATTCTAGATTAATATAATGTTTTACGAAAATTCTACATTGTAGGAAATTTATTTGGGCAAAATTTTTTGGAAACTTGAATATTTTTTATAAGAAACCCCCTAAAAAAATGTAAGCCTGATTTATTATTTAAAAAAAAAAAAAGGTAAAAACCCTTGGTTAAAGGCTAGGTCTAAGTCTGCCTCTCATTTTATTTATAAAATTCTTCATACAGATTTAGTTGATATTTAAAAAATTAACATCAAAGACAGTTTAATGTCATTAAACAAAAATACGAGTATATTCAAAGTTAGAGGTGTGCTTCTTTATTTAAATGCAAGCCATGAGCTCGGGAGAAAAATTACAAATGTAGTATATGTAATATATGATGACATGAAGATATTTTACATTTTCATGGTAAATATCATATTTTTAAAAAGTTTAGAAAGAAATGGTTAAGATCAAAAATTTTGGAAGACAGCCCCTGTTGAGTATTATAATGTAATCTCTTGCCTAAAGCTTCATAAATATATAAAACAAGCAAACTTTTATCAAAGATATTTACTAAAGCAGTTTAATTATTAAAATTTAGGATGACAGTACTCATTATGCATGCAGTAATGTAATGCCAGTATATTAACCTACATGTATAGCTGTCTATATTACTTTATTATTTTTTGCTAAATTTGTTTAATATCTTCTATTGTTTTAGCACTATATATGTTTAATTACAACTGTTATTGCCATAGAATTACATCCTTAAAAAATCAAAAATGAAGACTGGATTCTTACTAATAGGCATTTGCCCAAGTCGTAGTTTTAAAAATTATTATTAGTTTATTTAAATAAAGTTGATTGTTTAAAATAGAAGACTAGAATAACATTCCCTCAATAATTCATCAAAGCTGCTAGTAAATGGAAAGACATTGAACTGTTGGTGGCTTTTTGTTATTGTCAGGAGCATATGTAATGTGCTCACAAAATTTTATTTTTAATCAAGATGTTATCACAAATTTTAGAATTAAAGGCATTCTCTTAAATCATGATTTAGTAGATAAGATCACTAAATTTTACCAAAATATTTTTCAATTTTTTAATCTTACCACACTTTCCACAATTTATTGACAAGTCGCTTAAGAACAATTGCAGAATTAAAATGAAAATAAATAATTTTATTGAAGGAATGAGGAAAAGAAAACAATAAAAACATCGTTATACAATTAAAAATAGTAATGAACAAAAGTTGAGAATAATACTGAAAGCAAAGACTTTAGATTAACACTATGCTTCACAATTTTATAGAAGTTCCTAGTACATCGTGATAATGTAAACTTCTGATCCTTTTTTATTCTAAATTTCATAAAGAATTACAATAATGTTATATTTCCTAATTTATAGTTAATTTACTGTAATGAAATATATGATCAGTGATTTATATTTCATTTAAAATATAACACAAATATTCTTTTCAGTGAATAATAATAAATTTTCTTAAAGTGGTGACTAGATACAAAGATATAGATGACACTTTTTCTCAACTTATAACTCTGTGATTTAATGTATTATATCTACAAGAAGTAATCTCAGAAAGGGTGAGCTGCCAGTTTGGCCTCTGCCCAGGGGCATTTCTTCAATAAGTAATTTATCATTAAGTAAATAGAATTAATTTCAGTTAAAATAATGGAGATCAACATTTCTTTTTGATTGTTCATTAGTGAAAAAACTAAATCATTGGTTAAAAAAAAACCCTTAATATCTGCTACTCAACTCTAATATTTATAATTAATAAAAGTGGGATTTGATAAACCTGATAACCCATTACATATAACGTTAGAGTAAGAACTTCAAATACTAACATTTTAACTCAAATGATTGGGAATTAGCCAGTTTAGAAAAATTCAGACAAGTGTAAGCTGATTTCTATTCAAAGACTAACATAAATAAGAGTAAATTAGTAATTTGATTAAACAGCAGTAAAGGTCATTGCATAGAAATGCGACACAATCTAAGGTTGGCCAGTGGAGGAGATGAAGGATGCTCAATCCTATGAGTTATATTCATAAATGTTTTACATAATATGAATATATCATTTTTTTTAAAAGTTTCGGAATGTAAATGCTATAAAATTTAAATTTTTTAAGAGGGGTTTAGTAAGGAATCAATCTGGTAAAATTTAGCCATTAGGATCTCAATACCTGTTTAAAATCACTACTTTTGCCCTCTAGTATTCCCTAAATAATGGAGTATGTAATTAAAAACTGTAAACATAGAAGCCGGAGTGGCTAAAACTGAATTAGCAAAGATTTCTTCTAAAGGAATCAAGTCATTAATGGAAGTGCATGAACGTTGAATAATGTCTATGCTTTAGTTAAACCTAGGAAATTTCATTACCTTATGCTGGTCCTTGAAGTTTGAAACCTCTCACCACAAATCAGGTCATTGAGAAGCTCAAAGTTCGGGTCAAGTTTCAGTAATTTCACAAGAAATATAGCCAAATGATCTTTGGCACTAGAGACCATTAAAGCAGTGTGCACAACAGAACTTCTCTTCATCAATTTGCCCAGAGCTCTTGGCAAGTTCCCATTTCAAGTGCCTTTTTGTAGGTTCAGAAATATTCAACTTTGTTTTCTAAGCCTCAATTAATAATAAGATGCACAAAAGTAGAACAATTATCCTTCTGAATGTAAAGGTATTTTCAAAAATAATTTAAAACTATTTGATGGATCTGAAGATTTCATAGAATACTTAAAAATTATAAGTTTTACTATTCTGTTATTAAATAATTCATTTAAACTATATTGATTATTTTTGAAGAGTCTAATGATACTGCTTGCCTATGTTCTAATTGGGCTGTAACTTGTATCCTTAATGCAGAGAAATATAATAAAATAAGATGATAGGACAAGTTGTTATCAGTAACCACTATTTGGTTGCAGATATTTTGGTATTTAATATAATTTCTAATTAAGCAAACCATGTTACATAATATTAAACTAGGGTAATTAGCAAAGTCTTATAAATAAGACTTAGGGCTAACCCAAAACTTGAGTAAAAATTTTATTTTAAAATTTCATAACTGATCATTACAGCACTTCAAAAATTATTGTATAAAATATGTTCTAATAATTAAAAAGGTAGGATCATTAAGTTATTCAATATCCAGCACTTAATTAAAATTATTCTTTAAGTCCCAGTAAGAAGGCATAAATTTTGTGATGGTAAGTCATCAAGATCAGCCTTATTAAATAGGCATTTCATATTATATAATATAATTATGTACTATTGTACCAATAATCATACTATGACGTATATATATATATAAATGTTGTAGTTTCTTCTGGTTTGTATCTGGATTGTAGTATAATAGTATATATATATTGATGACATGAAGNTATATATATATATATATATATATATGTGTGTGTGTGTGTGTGTGTGTGTGTATTTGTGTGTGTGTATTAGTAGCCTTTAAGAACGTAATGAATTAAGTACTACCACATAAAATCACATTTATACTATATAAACTATATTATTTTAGAGCTTCATATTTATTGGCCTAGTATTAGACTTTTTAATTTTATAAATCATCCAGTACTAATTGATATAATTGAAGTAAGTTTTAAAAAATCCTGAATCCTTTCATCTGAAATAATCATTATTTTTAATGAAAAATAAAAACAAATACTTTAAATAAAGACAATTTACTTTTTTATTTAAGTGCTTGGAAGTTTTACTTACTAAAACAACATTTTTTTTAAAATAAATGTTTTGAAAATATTTCCAATACTACTCTGCTAAGAGAAAAAGGAAAAATATAGAGTGCCTAATTGATAATTACTTACATATCTAGCTAAAATATAATATGATGTATAAATACTTTTTTAATCCTTAAAAAAAAAAAAAAATTGACACTCAAAATATACATTGAAGGCTAAGAAAATTTAAAAAAAATTTGAAGAATATGAAATTTTTCTTATTAAACTTTAATGTATAAAGCTGCTTTTAAAAAGCCTTTGCGTATATTTCTTATGAACAAGATCTTATTGAACTGGTTAAAAATTTCATTTGAATTAATTTGAGTTTGCATTTTAGAAACCTAAAATAGTATAAACAATTTTATTAAGTAGTATGTTATTTTCTTAAGGCCATAGTAAAACTCTGCTTTGAAATTACTTCAAAATATAGTAATTAATGGTTTCACAACACTTTAATTTAAAAAAAAATTATAATGTTAAAAAGAAAAACTTTATTTTTTAAAAAGATGAATGGACTGTAACACTTGTCTTCTACTCCTGCCAGACTCACAATCTACAGGCCATGAAAGCTTACTCTGTGTCAACAATTTCTTGTAGCCTCATTAATCTCTTACTGTTTTAAACAGTTCAACCAAGAGCAATTTTATTGAGTTCCTATACAGTAGTTATTTATTTATTATTATTATTTTAATTTTTTATCTATAACATATTTTAAGAGTTTAAATAAATAGTTTAATTAATAACAAAGTTTAACTTCCTCAGTTGTGAACAAGCACAAGTACTCACTTCCTAAGGTGTGTGTTCCTCTTTGTGGTCACCAGAAACAACTGAGCAAGAGCAGGCTTTCCCAAACAGAAATAACGTAATGTATGATCCAAGGAGGGCCTTGGCATCGTGGTTGATTTTAAAAATAGGGAAAAGAACTATCTTTAAGTTTAGATGACTTGCTGTGTGGTAAGAGGTCCTGAAGAGTTCTTGGGGGAGAGGACAAGTCTGTGTTCAGTTATTTATGGATCCCATATGTCTAGCTAGAAAAATCTCTTAATGCACTAAATCTTAGCCACAGATTTTTAAAACAAAATGCTTAATTCCATGATATGTGTTTAAAATATATAATTTTATATGTCAGTAAAAAGTAAAGAAAAGATGCTGCTACAAACATTCAATTGCTTATTTAAAAAAAAGCCTTCTAAAAAAGTAGATTCCCCTTTAAAAATAAAAAAGTTATTCAAGTAAGTTTAATTTTTTTTTTTTTTAATTCTTCATCAATCCTAGATAAAAGAAAGTAAAACAATTTGTAGGTACTGTTAGACTAAAATTCCTGGGTTCCAATCTCGACTAAAAAAGGCAGAACATGTTATTTATAAGTGAATTTGATCTTAAAGAGTCTGATGAAAAATTACATGCCTTCTGAGTAATTTTTTTACTTTAAAATTCCTATGAATAACTTATAAAGAAGATACTTCAGAGGTAAATTAGGTTGACTAGGGATCGAATAATAATATATGTAGTAGTTTTCTACATTTACCTTAATGTAAATAACCTTACTTACAAACAATATTAAAACTTATATAAACCATAAATCATTGTTCTATCAGATTTCTTCCATTATTTCCCATCTGTTGCTTACATTAGGGTAAAAAATTTTTTTCATATTTAAATAATTGTTATGCAACTCATCTCTAAAACAGGCCATAAGTGCTTTTCGTTCCCTGAATACGAAAAAACATCAGTTTTTGCCCAGGAAGTCAAATTAGTTATATATAATGATTTAAAGAAATGTACGCTTTATTATTAGGAGATTTTACAAAGGATAATCAAACTTTGGTACCACGAGGCGACTTTTGCAGAATTCCAACAGCTCTCCCCTGTTCCGTTAAAATTATGTTTAGATATATTATTCCCGCGCTTTATTTCGCACACAGTTTTTTAAAAACTTAAATCGAATTCGATATATAAGCTTATTTTTTATATTAATTTGAATCGTACAGGGAGCTAGAAAAAAAACTCTCTACCTCTGCCGGGGATCGAATCCGGTTCCCCCACTATCCGGGTGGGTGCGTTAATTATTAATGTTTAATAATTCGTTATTGTTAGTGTTACGAAAAAATTCTACAGAACCAAATAGTGTAAAATGCAATTTAATAGTATTATGTTTAATAATATTTGTCATTCACGGAAAATATTTAAGAATGTAAATTTTTGTGGGGGGGAGGGCCTATTTTTAAAGTATAGGAATTTTTTTTTTTTTGTGCGTGTTAAGAAAAATCTTTTTAATATAGTAATTTTAAAAGTAAGAGGACTGCATTCTTATAAAAATATTTTAAAATATAAACTTTATAAAATTTGTTCACGTAGGCTTCGACGGTCGTCAGATGTATTTACCGTTTCTTCTTCCGGGTTGGACCGTGTCAAATTGTTGTTATTTGCCGAACTTACGCACATCATGTGATGGCTTCTTCAGGGCTGAAAAGAGAATTTTANTCCATTTTTAAAAATCTCTCTTTACAACTCTCATTCTCTTTTCAGCCCAGAAGAAGCCATCACATGATGTGCGAAAGCTCGGCAAATAACAACAATTTGACACGGTCCAAACCGGAAGAAGAAACGGTAAATACTTTATAAAATTGCATTTTATATATATGATTTTTTATTATTTATTCGTATTTCTAACAGTAATGAAGACAATGTCGAAATTTCTATTTGGTCACCCTCCATTTCCAAAATCGTAAATTAAATTATATATTATTTGCCTTCAGTCTAAACAAAAATTTACTTGTTTAATGTAAGACAATATTGGTGAAGCTCAAACCGGCTATTCTTCTTGGAGAACTTAGACATTGGCATAGAGTGGATTGAGCCTATTGAATAGAATATATTTAATAATATGTTGTTGGTCCACCATAAGGATAAATAGAATTGGGATTATTATATAGTTGCATATGAAGGAAAAGATGAAGGAATGCAAGTTGAATTGGTAGTTTTACCTGTAAAATATTGAAACTAATTTCGGTAATTTGGCTTTTTGTCGAAAAATATTTATTTGAATACATTTTTTTTTTTTTTTGTTTGTGTGTTGATATTGAATTAGAGAAAGGGAGGTTTTGAAGATAACCTGCTATTAAGGAGTATGCTAATGGCGGAAATCGGATTGAAAAAAGAGTAAATGGGGGGGAGGGATAATAAAAAATGTTTATAAATGTTTTATAGTGCTTATTTGTATTACATTTCCATTTAAAAAAAATCAGATTAAGAAATTCTAGAAGATGAGAGAGAAAAGATTAATACAAATACATGTGTAAGGTTTTAATTTTTACTATATACTCAGGCTCGGTGAAAATTGAAATAATTTCCAAAAGTTTTCATTTAATTTTATAATCCCTACTTGAATAGCGTGATATGATAAATGAAAACCTGCAATAATGCAATTTTGGATAGCAATATGTCTGGGGATAGTTAAGGCTATCTTTAAGGAAGATAATTGTACTCCACTCTGTTCTGCCTTCTCTGTGATGTCATCTTCTCTTCTAGTCAAAGTATATAACTATGGTTGCAGATTAATGTATACCTACTCATTTAGTATAAATATATCTGAGAACTAAAAAAAATTTATTTATTTACCTATAAGTCAAGTCCTGGAGCTCAACCATGAGGTCAGATCCTTATGTGACCTAAGTATCTTTTGATGAAAAGATCAGTTGAGCCGGAGATTCCTGCAATGCAGAATAACCTTTTCCAATTTCATGTATGGTGATATAATTATTTACAGTAATTTATCCTCCCACCCTCAAAATATTTTTGAGTGGATCTGGAAGGTCTCCCTTCACGATTTTTGTTTTTAATTTTATAAATATAAATTTTCTTATGGTAATTAATCCCACATAAATTTTAACAATTTTTAGTGCAAGGGAACAGAATAAAAAATCTAACTGTCCCAGCCAGGACTCGAACCTGGATCCCCTGCTATCCGGGCCGGTGCATTTACCA
>KZ807038.1:945746-978027 GCA_000696205.2 Oncopeltus fasciatus
CTCCATCTCACAGAATATATATATATATTCATACATATATGTCAAGAGAACAATTTTAATAGCTGCATTTTTTTTAAAAACCAGTTCAGTGACGCTCTTTATTCCTTTACTTTCCACAAGTATTTTTTTTTATTTATCATATATTTTTATTAAATATTTTATCAATGGAACACGTTTAATTTTGTTTCTATCACTGTTGAAAGAAAATAATTCTTTCTTTTCTAAATAATTCAAGGCTATGTTGAACTAAAAAATAAAGACAACATGACGCCACATCATTGTGTCATGCTTGCTCTTAAGCAATATTTTTTGTAACAATTCATTTCCGTTAAAATAATTATTTTTCTGAAGTAAATTGTTACAAAAATTATATGATAATTGTATCCTATTAATGAGTCAAATAACTGAAAAGAAACTTCAAAGATATTTTTGAAGAATTCGACTAACTTTATTCTTTTGAACAGAATGGAAGTGCAGGTTTGTGTATTTTTATGGATTTATGTGTAAGGATAAAGAAATAAACCAATTAATACATCTGATATACATTTTTATTTCCTGAACTTTTAAAACCTTAACCTTTTTTCTCATTTTTACTTTTTTCTTTCTCCGAACATATGGTTATGAATATATAACATACAATGTCAATGTCAGCCTCGATGAAACGTTATTTTTGTTCAATAATTTATTTAGGTTTCACCAGATTTATTTTGTAAATACTTATTTATTTGTTTTGATAATTTATGTATATTTTTTTAATCAGAAGAGTCCTATTGTAAAAGGCACAATATGTTATTCAAGGAGACCCCATTAGTCCCAAAATAAAGTTTATTTTAAACAATTAATGAGAGGGAATAGAATAAAAAAAATCTATCTGTCCCAGCCAGGACTCGAACCTGGATCTCCTGCTATCCGGGCCGGCGTACTTAACCATTACACCACCAGGACGAGCTAGATATCTTATTAAATTCCCACCACAATAGCGAGAGCCTAACCTACGAGAAAGACGAATACATCGTCTTAAACTGGAAGGAGCTGACATTTTCAAGCTATTTGTCGAATAGCACGCCGGCCCTGATAGCAAGAGATCCAAGTTCGAGTCTTGGCTGGGACAGATAGATTTTTTTTATTCTATTCCCTCTCATTAATTGTTTAAAATTTACGTGGGATAATAAACCACAACCAAATAAATATTTATAAAGTTTATTTTCTTCTTCATTAGGCCGGCTAAATCCATCCTGTTATTTGAGCTTATGGATTCACGTCCAGTCAGCTTCAACTTCAAATAATCCTGCAAATCTTTAACTGATTATTAATTCCCCTCTTAATAATGGAATAACTTGTTGAAGCCATTAAAATATTCTTACCAAGTTCTTCTGCAGGATGCCATCTAAGTTCGCCAGTAGCATTAACATAAGATAAGCCCTTCTAGTAGAGGATTAACGGCGAGCTTCAACTTGTTCATGTACCACTGTCACATAAGTCTCATAGTTCAGTAAGTCTTTATACTTAATATTAATCATTCCTCAATCATTTTTAGTGCATTAATTATAATATTAATTCTTAATGATGACCAGCGTGAAAACTGAACCATCCGATCCAGAAAGAATGTAATTAAAACCACAAAAAATAAAAATTTCCATGAAGAGAAGATTTTCGGTGATTCAGAGTTGGTAGTTGAAAAATTATAAACTAATTTGTAACCAAAAAAGTTTTTATAAATTATAAAGTTTTGGTTACGAATTAGTTTTTAATTCTTCAACTACCATGACCGAATTCCCGACAATTCTCTCTTCATATAACTCGATGAAAATATCATTTTAACAAATAACAAAATAAGATTTTGGCCTAATTTAAGTTTTTAATTTAAAAAAAAAGTTATATCCACAAATAAAACAAATTTCTGATAAAAATTTTAATTTAATTATTCAATTATACGTATCTCAAAAGTATGAAAAAAAAACATCCATTTCAAAACTATAAAATAAATTCCTCTTTGCACCAAACTCTAGTTTTTCAAATGGATTAATAACAAGTGAAAAAATTTTCAACATGATTTTAGTTGACCTCCCCCCCCCCCCATCACCCTGACTAATTTCAGACACTAAACTTATTCAACGGTTTGCAAGAAGAAGTTTAAATACTTTATTTGGTTTGATTATCTTAAAAATTAAAAGGACAAATATGTATAGAAGTTTTAACGGACCATATCTTTAGAATCCCGTTGAAACTTTTTGAAAGACTTAGTATCAATATGAATAGATAGGTTTCCCAAGGAAATCTACTAAATACAAATTTCTCAAAAACCCTATAAAAGGCTTCAATCTAAGAGTTCTACATTGTCCGGATCCGACTTACTTTCATCTCTGAATGCGGGAACTATTCCTTTTCATAAAAACCAAAGAAGTATATGAAACTATTATATAAATACCATACTAATATCGACATCACCACTGCTGATGCAGGCGAACAGTCTACCCCTCAAACCAAGCGGAATCTTAATGGAATCCTGGTGAAACAAAGATGGCCAGATAAATATATAATATAAAATATTATAATGTAAAAGAGGAAGAAGGCTCTATGAAAATTTAAAAAGTATCCTATATAACCCCTAGAAAAAATGTACGCTAAATAAAATAAATCAGTCCAAACGGGAATTTTGGCATGGCTCCATCTCACAGATTTATTGCCATACTTCCTCTTCTGACTCTGGAATGTAAGCTGTGAAGGTTATAATGACGTTGTTTATTAGTATGTTAATACTAGGGTATTTTAATACTACAGATCATGCACTTCAGAACAATAGTTTTTTGTTGTTTTTTTTCCAAATGGAAACACTCAGATTTAAAAAAAAACAGAGTGCATTATATTCTGCACTCCAAACGGTTTTGCACAAAAAAAAAAAAATTAATAAATCGGCTCGAAATTAGTAAAAACTGTAAACTGTTATTAGAAGGGTGAGTTGTATAACAATTATTGATGGACTTTCTCAAAGGGTAAAAAAAAAAATGTGGTCAATGGAGGATTATTAGAGGCAAGAGTATCTTATTCATCCTTGAAAGATTGACCAGGGATCATGAATAAAGTAAAAATCTAATCTACCAGATATCCATGACTTGATAGAAAAGCAGAAGCTAAGCAGGGTGGCCATGATCCGGCTATTTAAATCACTGTTTCTCCCAGTGCTTCTATAAGGATCAGAAAGCTGGATATTCCTATATCGCCGTTCTAGCAGAGTGACCTGTGCGGAAATGAGATTCATCTGGTGCATATTGGGCAAAACTAGGCTTGACCAAGATAAGGTACGAAAGAGTGGGAGAAGAACTAGGGGTCTGTTCTGTCCGAGAGGTATCAGAGGAGAGGCAAGTGAGGTGGCTTGGCCATATAAACGGAATGGGCGATGAATGTAGGGCTAAGAGATTTCTGTAAGCTAGACAGGGAAGAAGGCAACCTCGAGGAAGACCATGACTAAGGTGTGACGACCAAATGGAAAGGCTTGGCAGAGCAAGAGGAAGCACCATAGAAGTGATGAGAAAATTGGCTCAGGGTAGAAACCATTGGACAATACGGTCAGAGACAGCTACTCTATGTTTAGCGGCTCACAGGAGATAGCAAAATAAGAAGAAGATATATCCCTTATTGTAATTGATATACACAAATAAATTAAAGGACTCTATACTCAGAGAAAATACCATAAGACAGGGGCTGGTCATAAAATAAGCTGCTCTGACAGCCTCAGAGAGCTGCTCTGGAGCCTATTATGTTAGGGCATGTGAATACCTATTACAGATCTACAGCTCTGGCCATGTATATGCTGGAAATGGGTCACAAAATGTATATCAACCATGTTGTTTATTGTAGACTCGAAACAATAACTGCAGAAAAATGAATTCTACTAGTTTATTATAAAATATGTACCAAAGCTGTACACAATAATATGTCTTAAAATATACAAAAATTCCATCAGTTTCATACATGATACAAAACTGGATTTCATAGTTTATTATAATCTCATCCTCAGAAGTAAAAAGAAAGAATACTGATGGCGGGGGAGTCCTAAAGGGTAATCAAGAAGAACAGTGGAATCAGTTGAACTAGGACTTTCAGTGATGTAAAAAGTTTCTATTTTGTTTATTAAATGACATTCATAAATCAAAAGAGTAATTTACCTAGTTGGGTTTTGGCATTTTATTTTCTGACTTTATACGATAAAAGTTATTGACAAATATCTCATTTAATCATATTTATAAATTATTTTTGACTTATTTTTAATTTAAAATATTCTTGGAAATTTTATAATAGCTTTTTATATAAATTCATAATATGGCCATTGGGATATTGGAACATTTACTAATTTTTTATTCATTTATTTTTATTTAATTTTTTTTGGTATTTTTTTTGGCTCTGGAATCCTGAAGAATTAAATAAAATTCCAATTATTGGCATAAATTGATGTTGTTGTTTTCATTGTGACCATACCATATTACCTGCACAATTAAAATAATGGTCAGTGCATGTCTTTATTTAAAAATGCAAGTCACTACAAATTCAAGAAGCACATAATGCGTAGATGTTAGGACTATGGGAAACTCCACTTTGAGGATTGCCAAATAAAGCAAAGGAAACTACAATGCATTTCCTAAAAAGTCATGTCATATTCAGAGAAGGAATGTTACAATTAAAAAACCATATATCCCTAATAATGGCATAAAAATAATGGCGATATTCCCCTTCTATACAGACAGCTAGAATTATTTATAGGACTGTCCTTATTACAATATATAGAAATTGTAGAGCAATGTAGGATTAGCAATTTATCAGAGTTTATATATATATATATATATATTTGTTGTGACACTAGGAGTTATAGATTGCTAAACATCATAACTAACAGGTTAATCAAATGATGGTACTGAATAAAATACACATATTTTAAGTTGTAAAATTTTATAAAGCTCAGCAAAATAATAGTGCATTCATTTCTGAGTTTTTTCTGGTGGACTTTTCTGACTTTAGTATTTTTCAGAAATCTCATACTATCTGAAATAAATTCATTTTTATGAGTAGTGGAATAGCTTTATTAATCAAATCTTGATTAAACTGCACCTCTGTTTAAGCGGAAATAATGGATTATATTTTCATTTAAATAAGATTTTTAAAAAATAAGTTGAATAATTAATTGAATGACTTTATACAGATTAAATGTGATATAAAATAATATGCAGTTCACTGGTTTTTTTCTTTTTTGCGCGTCAACTGCTGAGGAGGTCAGGGCAAATGGTTTACTGTGTTATTTTATATTTATTCTTATAGCTGCCTATTTTGCTTTTTATAATAATTCTGGACAGAGAAAAAAAGCTTTATATGTGCCTAATCCAACTTCGAGGTGCGAGATATGGCAAAGTTTTTAACATACCGATTTAAGCAGAATTAAAATTAAGACTATGGTTGTTTCTCAATAAGATAATTGCTAATTGAACAATGAATGTATAATGTGGAGAAATTAGGGTTTAATGAAAAAAATACTATAGAAATGATAATTATGTATTGCAATCGCTTCACTGTGGAAGAAGAGAGAAATCAGAAGATGGAAAAGGGATGGAAAGAAATTTTTTTTTTTTAATTGTGTGTCAACTTTTGCTCATTAACAACAGGGAGATATTTTTAAAAGCACGAAGATATTTTCAAGATGAATTTCTTAGCAATAGGTCATGATGAGGTATAATGAATTGTTAATGCGAATAGTAGAATGTGGATGTACATAGTAATTTCTTTGTGCTTGGAAACTATGAAATTTGTAAGAAAGAAAGAATTAAGGGAGAATGGAAAAGAAGCATACTGAAAATGCATCTAGATAAGATTAAATAGCCTGTCCTTTTTCAGAATGTTCATTACAGAGTCAATGACTTTATCGTCATCCAATAGAATTTCTAGAGTCCCATTTAAGGAAAGTAATTCTCTTATCTATCATATGGAGACTGCAAGCAGTGAAGTTCAAAATAAGAATGAATACATACAAGTCATATAATAATATATGAATTTTATGTATATGTTTATATTTTAAATTAAAATTTAAAAATAATTGAGGATATGTGTCTTGTTTGTTGATTTNTATATATATATCCTATAACATAATATAGGACTAGTTCAGGTAAATATTCTAAAGGGTTATTACCACTACCAATGAATATAGAGCTATCATACCTTCTATTATCCATCTTCATTGGTTTCTGCACCAATGCAGAAACCAATGAAGACGGATATTAGAAGGTGTGATAGGGCTAGTTCTCTGGGTTGGATGGAGAAGGTGGAAGAACTAAGATGGTTAATCCTCTTGGAGAAAATGTGATTGAGACCCAAACATTTGAATTCTTTCGACAAACTTTTTTTTTTTTTTTTTTCCTAAGCCTTATAAATTCAAAGAGAACAGTACATATAGCCAAGAAATGATAAGTGTATTTATTTTCTTTCTGAATGACTAGTAGATAATTTGTCTACAGTATTTCCAAATGTTATTCCTCGATAATTCTGGTCATTCTCTGATTTTATAGTATGGGATGTATTGTCTCCTAAAAATATTGGAGGATTTCTTGAGTGTTAAATATTCTATTAAAGTCATTTAATAATGCAAAATTAATATTTTGCAAGGCACTCTTTTGGTGTTTTTCCATAGAATTTTTAGAGTCATTATGATCAAGTGACTTATTTTTGGTCTTTAATAGGCTGTCTTTAATTTATCAAGACTTGAGGACTTGTTTAAATCATTATTCCTTTATAAGGAGCAATATATTGGATTCATGGAGTCAAACATTTCATTGAACAAATTTTTGAGTTCACATCACTTTTAAGAAGTAATGTTTTCTTCTGAGTTCTGAATTTGATTGAAATGAGTATAGTTGATAGAAGCATATTTATATTTTTCATTAAACCCTAATTTCTCCACATTATACATTCATTATACATCAATTCTCTATTATCTTATTGAGAAACAAACATAGTCTTAATTTTAATTCTGCTTAAATCGGTATGTTAAAAACTTTGCCATCTCTCGCTTCTCTCTTCAAGTTTTGAAGTTGGATTAGACACATCTAAAGCATGTAGAACTGAGGATATCTATTTTTTGCGCCAGCATCACACATGGCCTATTTTGTTTGTGTTCCATGTGAGGCCATATAACAATCTTTGGTCATTATTAGTGCTACACGACTACTTTTACCCACGACTGTAAAAGTTTATTTTTCATTATGTATTAGAAAATAATGGAAAAAAATAATATTTTTAATTTCAAAATAATATTTTTATTTTGATAGTAGCTCTGATCCCATCACCTAATACCATTCATCCACACATTTATTCAACACCAACAAGAAAAACAACCCATTAGTAAGAAAACGTTTTTCAATTTAAATTATTTCTTAAACTCAACAAGCTCTAAAATTTAAAAAAGCTATTAAGTGAAGCTACTTGCAAAGTTCCAACCCTTTTTTTCTTCACACACCTAGTTAATGAAGATATACATTAAAATTTGAATTTTTTTTAATTCTCTGTCCAGAATTATTAAAAAAAGCAAAATAGGCAGCTATAAGAATAAATATAAAATAACACAGTAAACCATTTGACCTGACCTCCTCAGCAGTTGAAGCACAAAAAAGAAAAAACCAGTGAACTGCATATTATTTTACATCCCATTTAATCTGTATAAAGTCATTCAATTAATTATTCAACTTATTTTTTTAAAATCTTATTTAAATAAAAATATAATTCATTATTTCCGCTTGGAAAGAGGTGCAGTTTAATCAGGATTTGATTAATAAAGCTATTCCACTACTCATAAAAATGAATGATAGTACGAGATTTCTGAAAAATACTAAAGCTCAGAAAAGTCCACCAGAAAAAACTCAGAAATAAATGCACTACAATTTTGCTGAGCTTTATTAAATTTTACAACTTAAAATATGTGTATTTTATTCAGTACCATCATTTGATTAACCTGTAAGTTATGATGTTTAGCAATCTATGACTGTTATGGAAAACCTTCCTTACACATCTGAGGAGAATTATGAGTTTTTACTTTCTGCTGTTTTATTCCTAAAAAAAAAAATTTACAATACATTATCGAATCAGCTATAATAAATTATCTATTCTTCTTCAGGTCCTATTAAGGAGGAGGATTCTTCTTTTAAACCTTTTGAAAGAAATGTATGTTTGTTTTTATTTGGGAGCAAATCTTGTTCTTTTTTCAGTTAATTAACAGTTGTTAGTTGTTATTTAGTATCTTGTTACGTAATAGTTATTTACATTCCAATTACATTTTATTAATAAGTACAAATACATTTTTTAAATGAGTAATGCTGACAATCATTTTCAATCTATGGAGACTATGTTCCAGAGTAAAATATAGAATATTTTAAGCTGCAAATTCTTACAGTATATATTCTTTCTTATAAGTTCTATTAGAAAATACATTATTTTTATGTGGAAAATATATAATGTTTAAAATATTTTATAACTCCTTGCTTTATATGTGTACAATCATAAGTTGTAGATGTTTTTCTGACCTTTTAATTGATTGCGAAGGAAAATAGCTTTTGAGCTTATACTCATAATAGAATTTTAAAGTTTTCTATTTTATATAAATCTGTATTTAATATTTTTAACAGGATGAAACTACATAAATCATTAAAGTAATTATTCACTAACATTTTCTATAAATCAGCAAAATTGGGCCATTAAAAAAGATGCTAAAGCTTTTTGGTTTTTTTTTTTAAGAACCTGGACCCTGATATAGCTAACATTATGTTAAACAACCTGCATGACACAGTTCTCTCCCACTTCACCCATTCCATTACAGCATCTTCATCAAGAAAAATATTGATAATCTTGTACCTTTTCTTAATTCGGAAAATTCCTCAGATCTTATAATCCTTTAACTCCTACCGACACTACAAATTGGTATTTATCAACTCTGGTAAATTGCTAATCCTACAGCTGTCCATTGTTCTACAATTTCTGTATATTGTAATAAGGACATAAATGATTCTATATTTATATAGAATATCTCCTATAAATAATGGGAGTCCTATAAGTCTATAAATAATAGTCCTATAAATAATTCTAGCTGTCTGAATAAAAGAGGGAATATCGCCATTATTCTTACCGATAAGGGATATATGTTTTTTTAATTGTAACATTCCTTCTCTGAATATGACATGACTTTTTAGGAAATGCATTGCAGTTTCCTTTGCTTTATTGGGCAAACTTCAAAGTGGAGTTTCCCATAGACCTAACATCTACGCATTATGTGCTTCTTGAATTTGTAGTGACTAGCTGTCTATGGTGGTACCTTGCTCTATAGTTTGGAAAACTTCCTTATTTTGTCTTTTCCTAGCAAAAGCATAAAGGATATCTTTATCCGTCTATATTGACTTTATCTGTCCATTTCAAAACATGATAATTGATTATTACTTAAATCATGCATTTCATGGTATGGACTGACTGACTATTCTTTCACAATTGTGGACAAATACCCACTAAAGATACAGATGTAACTAGACTTCCATTCTATCGAAAAATCTCTTCTTGTGCTGGTTCTCCAGTTTGCATTCTATACTGAATGTATCATACAAATACATCTCCTCTTAACACGACAGGAAGTGATTACACTCTCCAAATCCCCAAAGATCTGAGGATTGAAGCAGAAAATATTTACTTAAAATAGCTTGTCTGAGATCTACTGGCAGCAAGATGGTCCTTGAACAGAACTTTGGTGTGACTATTAATGGTCAGATATGAACGTAATAAGTTTGTTTATAAGGAATCAAATGATCAAATGCCAAATGTTAGAATTTTATACACTAGAATTATGTGTACATTATTTCCAGGGATTGGAATACGGGAGTTCTTCAGTATATTAGTAAATTGTGTGGCTTTAAATAACTAGACTGAAATGAGCATGCATCAAGAAGACAATCCTTATTCATTAAGTAAGCAAAAAGGAGACGATATCATTCAATGGTCAGTATGTTTTCTTTTAATGTGTCTTTTTAAAGATGCAGAATAAACAGTACTATAATCGCAGTAGTGGCAGGAAAATGGTCGTAGTTCTGTATGTTTTTTCAATATGTGGTTCCTTAAATTGCAAGACTGAGTTGTATTGTACTCACAATGAAGACAGGAATATGGCTTTAGTTCAGTATGTCTGGTCAATATATGTCTTTTTATATTGGACGATTCAGTCGTACTATATTCGCAGTGGGGGCAGGAATAAGGTCGCACTTCTGAATGTTTGCTCATTATGTGTGCCTTTAAATTACTAGACAGAGCTGCTTTGTACTCACAGTTGGGGCAAGAATATGGTCTTTGCTCTGAATGTTTACACGTTATATGTTTCTTTAAATCGAATGACCGGGTTGTACTATATTGGCAATGGGGGCAAGAATATGGTCTTTCACTTGTGTGTTTGATCATATGATCCTTTAAAACCCAAGAATGAGCAGCACTGTATTCACAGTGGGGGCAGTGATATAGTCGATTATCTATATGTCTGTTCAATATGTGTTTTTTCAAACTGCAAGATTAAGCTGTACTGTAATCGCAATGGTGGGAGGAAATTGGTCTTTGTTCTGTATGTTTGCTCAATATGTGTCCCTTTAAATCACCAGACCGAGGTGCACTGTATTCACACTGGTGGCATGTATATGGCCTTTGTTTTGAATGTTTGTACATTATATGTTTTTTTAAATATTGAGACTGAGCCGAACTGTATTCGCAGTGTGGACAAGAAAATGGTCGATGTTTTGTATGTTTGGTCAAAATGTGATTCTTCAAATTCCAAGACGTAGCTGTTCTGTATTCACAATGAGGGCAAGAATATGGTTTCAGATCGGTATGCTTAGCGACTATATGTCTCTTCAAATAGCTAGAATGGGGAGTATTGTAATCACAGTAAAGGCAGTGATAAACTGTTTGACTTAAATGCTTGGATTTCAGGTGTTCCTTCAAATCGCCAGATGAAGTCGATGTATAATTGCAAGGTTGGCATGAATGCATAGGTTCTTCAAGGGTCGCCGGGCTTGAAGATTCCTTATCGCTATCCGGGCAGTCATCATCTTCTGATAGTACTGAAAAAGAACATCATGAAACATAATTAAATTCATAGTTGGTTATAATTTTACTTCCTAGCCCAAACCTTCAAAAATGGGGGAAATGGATATAGAAGAGATGGATACATTATGCCAGGGTAACTAAAATCTCATAGACCGGGTAGGATGTGGAGGATATGTCTTTTCTAACCTTAACTCAAGCCACCCCAAGCGCAAACTTCTACTCTCTATCCCTACCAGAAAACTGCACAAAAGCTTTAGAAAAATATTTGTATAATAAATATTTTAATAATTTCAACTATATACACTCTGTAAGTTCAATGACCTAATTTAAAGTAACATTTGAACTATATTTAAAATAAAATATGTAGAATAGAATTTTCAAAAATGTAAAAGGTCGTTGAGATAAGTAATTACCAAGAGAGAAGGTTATGAAACTTTCTTAAAGAAAGAAAACTGCCGGTCAACTCTGACTACGATTTAATTTTAAATGAATGGTGAGGTAAAACATTCCTAAAACTTAGTAAGCTAAGTAAAGGAGGTAAATAAGCTTTATTTGACATTTCTCAAACGTTGAAGAATTAATGAATGTAAGTTCAAAATGAGAGTTTGTTGACCGTAGATATTATTCTAAGATGATTTTAGTTGGCGGAATGTAGGTGGTTGGTGATAATATTACTCACTCAAAATCGTGACAATTCTCTCTCGTCTTCACTAACAGATTGACGGGAGTCTCTATAAATTAGAATCCTTCGAATTCTCCTCAGATCTCAAAGCGACCCGGAAATTTCAAAAAAACCTTAACAACGATATCATTATTACTAGAGCCGATAAAGGAAATAAAACGGTCATTATGGACAGAAATGAGTTTAACAACAAAATGCTCAATTTACTTTCAGACAAAACCACATACACACCCACCCACAACAACAAAGACCCCACACCAACACTCATTAAAAAGTTCAATAACCAGATAAGAAAACTACGTGACGAAACACACATAGACAAATACAAATACTACAACCTGATTGCTTACAATTCTCTAGCACCTAGATGTTACGGCCTTCCCAAAATACACAAACCTGATAATCCCCTTCGCCCCATTGTCTCCAATATTAACTCTCCCGCATCTAAGCTCAGCAAATTTCTGCTTCCATCCTTACAAATTCTGAGCCGACAAAACCATTATGATATTAAAAACTCATTTGATCTGAAAACACAGCTGGACTCTTTAATTATACCTAAAGGATACATTCTTTGCTCCTTGGACGCCGAATCCCTCTTCACTAACATTCCTATAGACAAATCCCTCCAAATAATTGATAAAAATTGGAATACCATCCGTGACCATACTACACTATCCCGGTCGGCTTACCTAGAGTCCCTTTCCCTTTGTTGTACTTCCGGGTACCTCCTATACCAAGGTAAATACTACAACCAGATTAACGGTCTGGCTATGGGAAATAACCTTGCTCCCGATATTTCTAACATCACCCTTAACGACCTCCTCGACTCTATCCTTCCCCCGTTACACAATGACATTTTCTTCCTTAAAAAATATGTTGACGACCTTTTTCTCATCCTCAATCCCGAAAAAATCCCCCAAATCCTTACTGCATTTAATTCATACCACCCTCGACTGAAATTTACCATAGAAAAGGAATCTGATTATCAACTTCCTTTTCTTGACACCCTCATCATCCGTAACACCAATGGTTCCATCTCCACTGACTGGTATACTAAACATACTTACTCAGGTCGTCTCCTCCATTTTAACTCATCTCACCCTTATCATCAAAAAATTAATGTGGCCAAAAACCTCATCTACAGAGCACTAACACTCTCTAACAAGACTTTCCACAGAAAAAATATAAAACGTGTTACTGACATCCTCCTGTCCAATGGTTTCCCTACCCACACCATTAAAAAACTTTTTAAAGAATTTTTTATTTCCTCTTCTCCAACTATCCCCCTCCCCCAAAATAACGACCTTGTTTTCCGTTCTCTTCCTTATATTCCAAATCTGTCTGAAAATATTAAGAAATCCCTCAAAAAAACTTTTCCCAACCTCAAGCTTTCTTTTTCCACCAATAACAAGTTAAAATCTATTTACACCATCCTCAAAGACCCCATCCCCCTTCCTAACAGAACTAATGTCGTCTATAAAATTCCCTGTTCCACACCACATTGCCAAGGCTCTTACATTGGACAAACAAAAAACCCGATTTCCCGCAGAATTAATAACCATAAAAATGACATCAAGAATAAACTAATAAAAACTGCCCTCACCAAACATGTTTTTCATGAAGCACACACATTTGACTTCGACAGCTTAACCATTCTTTCCACTGAACCCTACCAACACAAACGTCTTTTGTCTGAAACCGTTCACATCAACTTACAACATTATCCAGTTAACGACAGAACAGACATAGAACAAATTTCCTCAACTTATTCTAACATTTTTAACATTTTAAAAACCAACAACCCTTCGTCTCAATAAACCTGTCAAAACATTTTTCTCAGTTCCAAAGTCACTTATTCCCAATAATACCCTTCCCTTTTTTTCCTTTGTCCTTTTATTGCCCTCTCTTGCAACAGGCCGCTTTCCATTTACACCTTCCGCCTGCCTTGTACCTGCTACCCCCACTCCCCTTTCTATTTCATAACTCAAAACAAATTCATAATGTTCAGTCATGGAAATGTGAACTTAGGGACAGGACGTCCTCTCTCATCTTCATGATAGGTAGGTGTGGCAAATTACTGCTTTAATGATATTTCAATTGTTTCTTGTCAATTAGTTGTTGGTTTGCATGTTTTTTTCAAATTGGTTCTTTTTTTCAATATTGTTTTCATAAACTTTTAATTGTCTTACACAGTTTTCTACTTTCATACTCTTGATATCACATTATATTATAATTCTCTATTATACTAATTTCAAATATTACTGTATTCTCATGACATTGTATTTCTACAGCCCTGAAGATGGCTTACAATGTAAGCCAAAACGTTGGCAGATAATCCTTCATTAAAAAAATACATTTTTTTAATTTGTGTTTTTTTGGATCTACCTCGACCGAACCCCAACTAAAATCATCTTAGATTAATGAATGTAAATTTGAAGTGAATTAAAATAAACCCCTTGAAAAGTAATGAAACATCTAAACATGCAGGGGAAGAAATAAAAGTGATGAAAAATTAGGAAAAAATTTAAATGGATTGCAACCTACTTTCTGTTCGCTGTATTTCTAAATAAATGGATTACTCCCCTGCGAGTGATTAGCTCAGCAGAAGAGACCTCGTATCCTCGGGACAATCGTGACGGAAAACAAAACGGCCTGGAAGGAGAATCACTAAATATGTAGCGTCTAAAAATAGAGCCCAGGAGGCAGTGAAAATAGCAAAGGAAAAGTCTTTACACCAAAGGAATATCAAGCTCTTCTGGCAAAACATTAAATTTCTAAGAGGACAAAAAAAAAAAAAGAATATGACAAGTTAATAGCCGACGATGAGGAGATCCTAGAAATCTGGAGGAAACATTTTGAAGGCCAATTCGGAGCAGAAGGAACAATGAGTACCACAATATACAATGGAATGGCGCTGAGGCAGGAAGTAATTAAAGGAAGAGGAAAAACAGAGAGCAATTTCGCGGAGGATGCCAGGAGAAGCCGCAGACCGGGACGTCATAGTGACAGAGTTGACCAAATATGGGGGTATGGAGCTGCTTGAGGTTATCCAGTCGCTATTCCAGAAAGTCTGGACAATAAAGAGGATACCAAAAGAATTGGAATTTAACCTTATAATCCCTATTCACAAGAAAGGCTGCCATGCAGACTGCTCTAATCATAGACCAATTGGACTATCTTCGGTTATCAGCAAGATTTATACGGCAAGATGTAACCGGCTAAGACTTCTAGTGGAACCCCTAATTGGCGAGGAACAAACATGGCTCAGGGGCGCCGGGATAGCTCAGGGGATCCGTACGGGTCTCGCAATCCTGACGTCGCGGGTTCAAATCCCGCCCAGGTCAATCTTTTATTTATAATATAGAAGGTTGTCCTGAGCCATGGGTGTTTAAAATAGGGTGGCAACCTGTAGATAGCCCCTCCCTCCAATGACCCTTAGTGGTTGCAAGGGAGGCTAACACAGAAAAAAAAAAAAAAAAAAAAAAAACATGGCTCAGACCGGAAAGATAAACGCAGGACCATATATTCACGCTGAGAAATTTTATCTGTCCCGGGAATGGAAATATGGGAGGCCCTGAGAGCGATAAATGTTCCTTTGGGACGGTGGAAGCTGTCAAGTCCATTCATCATGAGCCAAAAGGAATATGAAGACTGAATTGACAGTAATTCCTCATAGCGAGGGGAGTCAAACAAGGTGACAGTTTAAGCCCCTTGCTATTTAAACTGTTAATACGCGAGATAACGAAATCTGCTATCCGTAGTGGTTCAGCTCTTATTATACACTGATGACATTGTCCTAATCGCAGACTCTGTGGAAAAGCTCAAACGGGCAGGGACGGAGTGATCTAAGGAACACTGTAGGAAAGGCTTGGACATTAACAACAGAAAGAGGACAAGAGAAGTGTGTATTATTATGGAGAGGAACTGGAGTTTGTAGTAGACTTCAACTATCTCGGAGTAGACTGTATTTGCTTATCTTTAAGTGGATACTGAAATGTCAAGCAGGATGAGCAATGTCAAATATAGTCTACAACCAGAATAAACAAAACACTGATAGCTAAAAGAGAAGAGGGCAATAAGTGAAGCTCCATATTTTCAAATCTGTCTATCTGCGGATATTACTCTATGATGTTGAGCTCCGGATCTTCACGGACAGACAGGAGAGTAGAATCACCTCGGCGGAGATGAACTTCCCTCGTGGGATAGCAAGGAAAACAAGAAAGGATTGCATCTGGAAAGACAGGATCAGAGAGGGAATGAAGGTTACCCGGTCATAGAAATTCTGGAAACTAGTTAGCTTCGTCGAAGCGACCCGATGGAGGGACACAGGGACGCGCTCAAAACAATGGAGTATGTCCCAGGGGTAAGAAGTCACCAACATCGCACAAGGATGTTCTACCTACCTAGGGTAACGCAAGACTTACCTCAGATTTAAAGCGAAACCTATTCTGGAACTTACAAGTTAAGAATAACCATGAAGTACTCACTGCTATAGTAATTTAAAAAAATTGATTGCAAAGGCCTAACTAAATTTTTGGAACTTATATTATTTGAATATTGTACATAAAATCAGTAAATGAAAAATTACATTACAATAACTTTTATTAGAAGTGTTAACACAGAAAACTTACCCAGTTCACCTTCAAAGGGGATATTCAGAGGAGACTCTTCTTTCACAGTGACTGAAACAGAACAGAGCACACAATACTGGATCTTAATATAACTAACAATAACTGTACAGTGCAAGAGATATAAAACTAATTATGTAATCTATTTGGAGTTTACTCAACAACTCTGAAATATAAGATACATATATTCACAATGAAAGTATAATTAATGGGAACTTGAAATGTTCCCAAGAAAATTAAAATCAAAGTTCACTATAATAATTTATATGATTTTAATAAGTTTGAAAATTTAAAAATACTTACCTCGGATGTGTTCGTCATCTATCCTTAATCCTTCTGTCATAATGGCTACAGAATCTGAAAAGAAATTCCATTTTAAAATAAAGTAATAAAATTTCATGTATAAAATATTAATAATACCTTGCATATATTGCACAGGGGAGAGGCGAAAATATAAAGAAAAGAGTGTTTTGGGATCTTCTTGATAAGCTATAATTTCATTCTTCATAGGTTTGCTGATAGATCAGCTATCATATCGATCTTCTTCCCGTAATCTCACTTTACATCAAGAATTTATTATCTTTGTCAGCCCCCTAGAGTAACCTCACTATTTTCTCTCAATGCCACTGTTAAATTGTTTTTTTTTTATTTATTTAAAATACTTTTAGAGAACGTAGTTGAATATTCCATTCACATAATGTAGTTGATAAGTTTATAAATTATTTTTATGATCTTTTAAATTTATTTTTTTTAAATATCATCAAATAGTATAAACATATTTATTTATTATAACTATAAATATTTGTTCTCAATATTTATAAAATACATAATTTATATCTTTTACTCCTACCCCCCACCGGAAAAAACAATTATAATTAGTCCTTAATAAATTTTAAGAAATGCATTTTATGAAAAAAAAATTGATTCAAATGTTTTTTCGAAATAAAAATTTAGAAAATACTAGGTCCCATCGGTACCAGTAACCTACCCATGGTTCATTATCTCACCATGATGTAATTAAACAAGGATACTTATCTTAAAATTTAAGCATTTCATATAAAACATCAAAAACGCTTAAAATATTTAAACATGGATAAACAAATTCCCTTATTTTATAAAAAGAAACATAAACAAGCTATCTAAGAGACATATTAATGTCCCCACAACTACGTTATTATAGCTCATCATATGTTATATCTACACCTACCATATAGGTAAAGTTAAAAAATCACTAATTTGATGTAAAATATGCCACAATACAAAACAGCATTTCTCAAAGAATATTATAGTTCCGAGTTACGTTTACAAACTGAACACATGTTTCACACAGATAAATAGCTGGATTGCGTTAGTTATAACATATATTTATATATATATATATATACACACACATATCTTACAAATGTATATTAAAACTTTAATAGGATAATTAGGAGTTACCCTTAAAGAAATCCACCAAAAGAAAAGAAAAACACTGCAGGATGAGAGCTGTCAAGTGTACTAGTATCTATAACAAGGGAAGGTAAAATAACCTTATTAAGAGATAACCACTACGCTAGGTAGTAGCTAACCCACCTCCAAACCTCTTTCTTGGGTTGTAGTGTGAAATTTCCTACTTTTTTATTTATTTTAAGATTATTTCATTCTCTAGATAATATCGGAAGTCAGATTGAAGGTTTTCTCTGGACAATCACCAGGTCAGCCACCTAAGAGCTCTGTCAGTGGAATTGGACCACAAAAAGGTATGACTCAAAACATTCCCAAGAAGAGTCTGCGATGGGTGAAAACGGCATGGTCACCTATTGCCCTAAATTTTCAGAAAGTGGACAGACTAAGAAATTACATTCTTAAATACCTACCGTAATTAGCTATTTTTGAAAAAAATATAGAACTTAAATGTTAGAAAGTTAAATGGTCCACCAATTATATTCTATAACCGTGTTCGTAAGACTAATAATAAATATGATATTACATTTATTAATTTTTTTCTTAATCTTACCTCTCCATTCCCTTCATTTGATTTAAGCCAAAATAAATTGAATCAAAGACTCAAAGGAAATGAGCTAAAAATTAAATGAGCAACAATAGAATTATATTGTTACATCTAGCTCTAGACTTCAGAAGAAAAGAGTTGAACTGATCAACATTTTATACATCTTATACTTTCTTCATTGTGTTTTAAATAACAAAAACATTATTTTACATAGATGTAAAATATAATTTAAGCGCGATTGTGTTCTACATTAATTTAGGAAAAAATCTTGATAAGGAAGACATTTACACATGTAACTATGAAGAATGAGCGCATGTCCCACTGTATATACATAAGCATATTCAAACACACACATACATAACACACACACACACATATATATATATATGTAATTGTATATTTTCAAAAAGAAAGGAGGATCACTACAGGGAGTTTGTAATATCATAATTAACAGACAATAAATAAAATAAATACACATAAACAATAAGAATATTTTACAATATATAGTTTGGCTATCTCATGAGAAAAAAATATCTTATGATTCATTGAAGATGACCGGAAATAAGAGTAATTATCAATTTGAAATGTAAGTATTAGAACTAAAAAATACATTGAATACATTGTGATATGTTGAGTGCGTATAATAAGGGATAAAATGATCAACGGCCAATATGCTTAAATTATATTTATTTTTACATACATGAATTATCTGTACGACATTGGAGGATTGGAATACGGGAGTTCTCCAGTATATTAGTAAAANACTACAGGGAGTTTGTAATATCATAATTAACAGACAATAAATAAAATAAATACACATAAACAATAAGAATATTTTACAATATATAGTTTGGCTATCTCATGAGAAAAAAATATCTTATGATTCATTGAAGAAGACCGGAAATAAGAGTAATTATCAATTTGAAATGTAAGTATTAGAACTAAAAAATACATTGAATACATTGTGATATGTTGAGTGCGTATAATAAGGGATAAAATGATCAACGGCCAATATGCTTAAATTATATTTATTTTTACATACATGAATTATCTGTACGACATTGGAGGATTGGAATACGGGAGTTCTCCAGTATATTAGTAAAATGTGGGGCTTTAAATAACTAGGCTGAGATGAGTACGCAGCAAGAAGACAATCCTTCTGCATTAAGTAAGGAAAAAGGAGGCGAAGTCGTTCATTGATCAATCTGCATGTATTGTTTTTATGTGTCTTTTTAAAGATCCAGAATGAACGGTACTGTAATCGCAGTGGTGGCACAAATATGGTTGTTGTTCTGTATGTATGGTCAATATATGGCTTTTGGTCAGCATGTTTGGTCAATATATGTCGTTTCATATTGTAAGATTCAGTTGTGCTGAACTTTCAATAGGGGCAGGAATAAGGTCATTCTTGAGTAAGTAAGCTTCTTAGCTGTAAGAGAAAATTATCTCTTACATTAAGAAGTAAGAATATATTCTTATATATTCTTACTTCTTAATGTTTGTTCATATGATTCTTTAAATTCCAAGATTGAGTAGCACTGTATTCACAATGGGGGCAGTGATATAGTCTATTATCTGTATGCCTCGTCGATATGTGTTTTTTCAAACTGCAAGATTGAGCTGTACTGTAATCGCAATGGTGGCAGGAATATGGTTTTTCTGTTGTATGTTTGCTCAATATGTGTCTCTTTAAATTGCCAGACTCAGTTGCACAGTACTCGCATTGGGGACAGGTATATGGTCTATCACCTGGATGTTTGGCCAATATGTGTTTCCTAAAATTGCTAGACTGAGCTGTACTATACTCGCAAAGAGGGCAAGCATATGGTTTGAGTTCTGAATGATTGTTCAGAATATGTTTCATTAAATTGCAAGATTGAGTCGTTCTGTACTCGCAATGGGGGCAGGAAAATGATCTCTGTTTTGTATGTTTAGTCACCAAATGTCTCTTAAAATTAGAGAGATCCGCAGAACAGTAATCACAATGTGGACAAGAATATGGCCTTTCATCGGTATGTTTCCTCATTATATGTGCTTTTAAATCCTTAGATCGAGCTGCACTGTATTCACACTGGGAGCATGAATAGGGTCTTTGTTTTGTATGTTTGTACAGTATATGTTTCTTTAAATAACAAGATCGGACTGCAGAGTATTCACAGTGTGGGCAAGAAAATGGTCGATGTTTTGTATGTTTGGTCAAAATGTGAATTTTCAAATACGATGAGTGAGCAGCGCTGTATTCACAATGAGGGCAAGAATATGGTTTCAGATCGCTATGTTTAGCAATTATATGTCTCTTTAAAGAGCTAGAACGAGGAGTATTGTAATCACAGTAAAGGCAGTGATAAATCGTTTTGGTTGAACGCTTGGATTTCAGGTGTTCCTTCAAATCGCCAGATGAAGTCGATGAATAATTGCAAGGCTGGCATGAATGCATAGGTTCTTCAAGGATCGACGAGCTCGGAGATTCCTTGTCACTATACGGGCTGTCATCATCTTCTGACAGTGCTAGAAAAGAAAGATATCATAGTTGGTTATCATTTTACACAACTCGTTGCATACACCTGGGAAATGAGGAATATGGACATAGGGTACTAAAATCTCATAGACCGGGTAGGGTGTGGAGGATATGTCTTTTCTAACCTTAACTCAAGCTATCCCAAGCGCAAACCTCCACGATCTAACCCTACCAAACGCGCAACCAAAAAACTGCACAAAAGCTTGACAAAAATGTTTTTATTTTTTATTTGTAAATGTTTTAATATTTTCAATTATATACACTTTGAAGGTTCAATGACTTAATATAAAGAAACATTTTATCTATATTTAAAAGAAATAGAACAGAAATTAAAAAAAAAAAACACTGTAATAGGTAGGTAGTAAGATAAGTTGAAAAGACACGCTTAACTCTGAATACGCTTTAATTTAAAACTAATGGCGAGATAAGAACATTCTTAAAGATTAAGCTATGTTAAGCTAAAAAAGTTATGAAATTAATTGTGATATGCAAATCCACGTTAAATTTTCTGAAAGAAATGCAAAGGGAGCCAGAAAAAAAATTTTACTACCTCAGCCAGGAATGGAACCCGGGTCTCCTACTTTCCGGACAGGCATGCTAACACTTACACCACCGAGGCAGATTAGATAATCTTTCCAATTTACAGCACTTTACTCCGAGTCTAACTTGCTTGGGGGTTAGTAAGACGAATATATCGTTTTATACTCGAAGGAGCTAACATTGTCAGCTATTTCTTAGACTATCGTCTTTTCCGATATTTATTTTTTATATAATTAAATTAATTGTGACATGTAATCCCACGATAAATTTTCTACAAAAAATGCCAGAAAAAAGATGAAGAGAGCCAAGAAAAAATCTTACTACCTCAGCCGGGAATCGAACAGGGTTCAGTTCCTTTCAGGGCAGGTATGCTGACTCCTACACCCGAGCAAGAGGAATATATCGTCTTATACTCGAAAGAGCTAACATTGTCAGCTATTTGTTAGACTCTCTAGGTAGTAAAAAAATTTTTTTTTGGCTCCCTCTGTATTTCTTGAAGCTAAATAAGCTCTATGTAACTTTAAATTAACTTTTACTGGAGGTGTTAACACAGAAAACTTACACAGTTCACCTTCAAAAGGGATATTCAGAGGAGACTCTTCTTTCACAGTGACTGAAACAGAACAGAGCATACATTACTGGATCTTAATATAACTAACATTAACTGTACAGTACAAGAGATATAAAACTAATTATGCAATCTATTTGGAGTTTACTCAACAACTCTGAAATATAAGGTACAAATACTCACATTGAAAGTATAATTAATGGAAACTTGAAATGTTCCCAAGAAAATTAAATTCAAAGTTCACTATAACAATTCATATGATTTTAATAAGTTTGAAAACTTGAAAATACCTACCTCGGATGTGTTCATCTATCTTTAAGCCCTCTGTCATAATGGCTACAGAATCTGAAAAGAAATTCCATCTTAAAATAGCGTGTTCCTCAGATGCATATAATATTTCATATATAAAATATTAATAATACCTCATTTTATTCTAAAACTATATAAAAAAGAATATATTGCACAGGAGAGAGACAGAAAAGAGTTTAGTTTTGGGATCTTCTTGATAAGCTATCATTTCATTCTTCATAGATTTGCCGATCTATCAGCTAACATATCGATCATTTTCTTCCCGTAATCCCAATTTACATCAACAAGGATTTATTATCTTTGTCAGCCCCCAAGAGTAACCTCACAATTTTCTCTCAATTCCACTGTTTAATTGTTTTTTTATTATTTTATTTAAAATACTTTTAGGAAATGTAGATAAATTCAATGGTTATATTCCATTCCCGTAATGTAGTTGATAGATTATAAATTTTTTTTTATGATCTTTTAAAAAATATTTAGACAATTTTTGAGTTATGAGTGAATTACCCATATTATTTTCAGTACAAATATATTAATATTATGACCAACAAACGTAATAGTCAATTATATTTATACTTATTCTCAATATTTTAATAATACACATTTATTTTACCCCCACCCAACACAAAAATCCCGTCATAATTAAAAATTTTTAGAAATGCATTTTATACATATATATTAATTGTTCAAAAAATAATGGGAAAAACTTGGTGTACCTGGCACCTGTAACCTACCCATGGTTGATAATGTCACTACGATGTAATTAAATCCGGCCTTTACATAGTACAGATTTTTTTTATTATTATTGAAAAGCACCAAGATATCAACGTCACGAAATGGATAATGGTTACGGTAGCGGAAACGTTAAGTTTCAGTCAAAATATTTAACAAAGCATTTTAAATTTTTTTTTCCTGGGTGGATGTATGCATGACGTAAAAAAAAAAAAAAAAATTCTCATTTCTATAAGGACAATTATCTCAAAATGTAAATGAACCACATAAAACATCTAAAAACACTCATTATACGTACACATGGATAAACTAATTCCCTTATTATATAGAAACAAGCTATCTAAGAGACATATTTATGTCCCAATAACTATGTTATTATAGCTCAGCATATGCTATATCTACATCTATCATACAGGTAAAGTTTAAAAAATCACTAATTTGATGTAAAATATGCCACAATACAGCATTCTTAAACAATGTCAAGGTTCTGAGGTAAATCTACAAGCTGACCGCATAATTCATTCCTTTCATTTGAATACTTGATAATTGTCTGGGTTACCTTAGTGGTAAAATATTCTCTTACAAATGTATATTGATACTTTAATGTGATAATTATGACTTGCCCTCAGAGAATTCCGCCAAAAGAGAAGAAAAACATTGCAAGAGAACTGTCAAGAGTAATGTACTCAATCTTTGTGAAGGTAGAATAACCTTCTTTGTAGATAACCACTACCAACCCCACCAATCTCTCAAGATTGTAGTGGGAATTTTCCCACTAGTAATTAGCATCCTACATTTAAACCACAATAACATTTTTGTAAAAAGTTATATATATATATATAGACAGAGAGAGAGAGTGAGGGAGGGAGAGATTCGACATTTATTTATGAGTCATTCCCAAGGTAATACAAAATTCCAAGGAGAAAACAAGACTGACGATGAATTCTGACTGAAGGTTTTTCTCTGGACAACCACCAGGTCACCCATCTAAGAGCTCTGTCAGTGGAATGGGATCCACAAGGAGGTATGAATCAAAGCAATTCAAAGAGAAGTCTGCGCTGGAATGAGACCCATTGACACGTGATGGCTACGTCAGAGGGATGGGAAACAACTTCTATGGAGGAGCGAGGGTGTGTGCCAACGCTCATGAAAATGAACATGGTTAAAGGCGTATAGTTCACTCGTATTAGAAGAAATTCAAATTTACATTTTAAATTTCTTCTAAGGAGTTAGTAGGGTGTACCGCTTACTTATTCAGTAAGCACTATACAGAAGGATGTTAACATGAGACGGAATTAAACATCCAAAGTGTTAAAATTAAACATCAGAAAAAATGTATCTAATAAGAGAAATGTACGTGAGAAATAATCAGTTTCAGCCATAATGAAGAAGATAAAATACTCTACTTTATAAATACTTTATTTTATTATTGCCAACATTTTGACTTAACTTTTAAGTAACCATCAGTGTTATAGTGATGTATGGAGAGATCTCTGAGGGAGGTTTAAAGTCACATCTCAGAGGGCAGAACTACACTGAATATTATAATTACTATATAATTTATAGTAAGATTACTATAAAATGTTAATTTGATCAAATATTATTTTGCATCTATTGTATGTTATTATTGTTCTCATAGGGAAATCAAGCTTTTTATATTGACACCATGAAGTAACTTTTGAAAGTTTTCAACCGATCTTCACCAAACCTTCATTGGGAAAGCTCAAAATATGATCCATTCGAAATTATGTGTGTTTGATAATTCATGATTAAATAATTTAAACAAATGATATAATTAATTATTAATTAGCAATAATTGATAAATTTGAAAAGAAAAATATTGTATGTTATAATTATAATAATACGAACATTTGACTGGAACATATACAATGATTTGTTATTTTTTTTTTTTTTTGCTTTTGATTTTTCACATGTTTATATTTATTACTCTGCAATATTTCATAACTTGTTAGGACTTCAATTAGTCAAGGAAGCTAAATAAATAAAAAATCACCTCTCTCAACATTTCTTTTGATAATTCATTCAAAAATAAAGATTGTAATAAATCTAAAAATGTTTTAATTAATCATTCAGATAAAGAGATCATTTCATTTTAGGAAAGAACAAAAAAAAAATTTTCAAATGGAGAGATTTTAGACCTTAGAGATTATTATTAGAGAATTTTTATTGGGATTCGGTCAAGTTGGTCTAAAAATATACAATTTTAAGAAATGAGTATTTTTTAATAATGTGCTGACGTTTCGGCTTACATTGTTGGCCATCTTCAGGGCTATTATGAAGGCGAGAGGCGAGACGTTGTGCCCCTTGGATCAAATGGTCACGATCATTACAATTTTCAACCTTACAATGCAAGCCGAAATGTCGTTTTTACACAAAATATAAAAATTAAAGAAACAAAGTTGGAAAAAAAAAAAAAAAAAAAAAAAAAAAAAAAAAAAAAAAAAAAACTAGAATGAAATATGTTGGTACAGGCGAGTCACAGCCTTTGCTGGACCGGCGTCCCAATGTTATAGGTGGCTGTAGCGGGGCAGAATGAGAGTCGTTGGTGATGCCTGTGCGTTAACTCTTCCATGTGATATCCAAATGGACCAACTCCCGGTTTTTTGTGTAGCTGTTGGTTCTCAATGAACCAAGAGACGATGACAGCCATTCGGAGCACTCGGTTTTGAAATGTCTAAATTTTATTTAATGTGTGTATATCACTGGTGCCGTAACAGACTGCGCAGGCGTAAGTAATTAGTGGGAGTATAAGTGACTTGTAGATAAGTGTGAAGCATTCATGTTTTAAGTTTAGTGAGTCGGTTCAGTTCATTTCAATATTTGAATTACAAATACTTTTGTACAAATACAAAAATTTCAATTCGACGCGTTGTAAATGTGAATTTAGAAAAGCCCCTGTCGCAGATCATGTTCAAACTAGATTTCCTTCCTTTCATGAATGAGAGTTAGTTAACGACATAGATAGTGAAGAGTGGGGGAAGTGCTCAGCCATCGTAGTTATATTCGTACATATCTTACTCAATATTTGTATTTCGTAAAAAAAAAAAAAATATGGTATAGAACGTAAATTTTATAAAATTAGATTTTGCACCTATTGTTTTCTACAAACATTTTGGTACCTCAAATAAAAACAAATATCGCGCCAGACATGCGAAATAACATTCTTAAATACCATTCTCAATAAAAAAAAATTTCACAAATTATTATGTCTGTATTATGATATATATGTATATATGGTTGGGTGAGTTTGTTAAGAGCTATATATATATACATAGCTCTTAACAAACTCACCGAACGATTTTAATAAGAAGCTTTATAAATCGAACTTTGTAATTTTATGTGTGTGTGTGTGTGCACGTGCGTTTGTGTGTGTGTGTGCGCGCGCGCGCGCGTGTGCGTGTGTGTGTGTGTGTGTGTGTGTGTGTGTGTGTGTGTGTGTGTGTGTGTGTGTNGTGTGTGTGTGTGTGTGTGTGTGTGTGTGTGTGTGTGTGTGTGTGTGTACGTGCGCGCGTGTGTGTGGCTATTTAATTGCATCAACCAACTTGAATAACTTTATTTTTCAACCGGAAGTTTGCTAATAATAGTGTTTGTAGCGAGGAATAGTGGTTCTTATTTATTGAAAATGTGAGTTTTTCTTTATAATTTCCCATTTTTTTCATATGAGTGTGAATTACATGAAACCTAAAAAACAGGTTAGAAAACGTTTTTTGAATGCAGCGGACGTAATATTCAGTTTAGCAATGAATCTGAACTTATATATTTTTATTGATGAGTTTTATATTCTATAAGTGTGTGGATTACATGACATGAGATCACTTAAGATGCTTAGAAATTTGGTTAGTTCATTAATAAATGTGTACCTAGATAAGATTTATTGTATATATATNGAACACAACTGTTAGAAAAGAAAACTTTACAACTATTCAGTTTTTAAAAATATTTTTCATAACTCAAATAACGAAGATATGACAATTATAAATTTTGGTCTCAACCAAGAATGAATTCCTTCAAAAATTTTAAATGAATAAACTAAATGCCAAATTTTGTTTCAATATATTTATATAAGAGTGCCCGCCCAACAGTTTAGAAATTACATTCTTATGGTAAATATATTTCGTACTATGCATATCATCGAAAAATATTGTAGATAAAAAATCATAATAATTGATTTTAATATCTACTTTCTTCAATTCGTTTTTTTTTTTTTTGTTTTTTTTTTCGCCCATTGAATAACTCATTTAACTGTTTACAAAAAAAAAAGCTTAAGTGGGGAATTTGTTTTCATTATTTTTTGAAATTGCGAAAATTAGAGCAATTCAGGATTGTCAAGAATTCGGCCTTGGGAGCCGAAGAATTAAAAAGTTACTTGTAACCAAAATATTATTTTAATTATTTTTGCCAAAGTTTCTGCCTAAATTTCAGGCTTTCATCAGGGCAAATAGGGTGATACGGACAGAGAGACTCCTGCTCTTGAGGAAAATTTAACACTATATTTTAACTTTGCCAACGTAGGATCGTCGAAGATCAGTTGAAATTTTTCAAAAGTCTTGGCATGATACAAACTTAAATAGATTGACTTTCCAATTAGGAATCTGTTAAAACTCATATTAAGGAAGATATATAAGAATGTAACTTTTTTAAAGAATTTAATTATTCTGAAATTTTACGTCTATAATTTTTTTATTTTTTTAAAACGCTTATTAAGAAAGATATTTAGGAATGAAATTGCAATGGCTAAGCACTCCCCTTCTATTTCTTCTCGTTCAATTTATAGTGAGGTTAGTGTTATTTTCTTTTGCGCCATTTTCTCTCTCTGGGTTATAAGATACAGTTAGTCACTGACTCTTAATATGACATAATAAATCTGTTTAGTTCACACAGCTCTTGCGTAGATAGACATTTTTTACTGGTAGGCTTTGTGGTGGGTACGAAAATTCCCAAGCCTTTGTGGAAAGAAGATTAGCTGAAAAATGTTTTAGTCGTTATCAGCTCTTATTTTTCAATAAGCAGCTCAACAGTCTTATTTTTCATATGTGCAGTTCACATATACTGATAAGGCCTCGTCCTTACCACTACCACTTATGGACTCCGATATGATTCTGTTCAATTCTCATGATGACTCCTTGTAACAGAGAATTGCAAAGTAAATGATTCGCTAACTCTCTCCTTCTTCTTCTCATCCGGCATTCCGACAAACCGTTTACGCCTACTCCAGCCAGTAACCTCTTCTCTCTGCGGCTGGACTCCAGTTCCTAAGACCTAGCCAAGATCTTTCATCAGGAGCTACACAATCTTCCCAACGGAAACTTGGACATCCTGGTTCTTCTACTCTGATGATGTTCTCGATGGTATTCCAGTCGGATCCATTCGAGCGATATGACCTGCCCCGCAAAGTCTGGATACCTTCTCACTCACCTAAATAAATTAAATTAATCTAGTTAGAATATTCAATATATTGATATATAGGATATATATGTAATAGCTTATAATTATAGTTATTTTTCGATCAATTGTTGTTTAGACAAGAGGAGAATTTGAATTTGTTATGTCAGCCATGAATATGCCTTAAAATAAAAACTAAGGCCTTAACATTTAAAAATAAATGCTACAGGACAGTCAAATAAATTACATACCTAAATATTTTCCATAATTACCATTATTAGTAAAAAATTGACTCAATGAATAGGTCAGAAAACTATATCTTACGCATATTATATACTAACAATTTTTTGTATCACTAACAGTATCGAAAATATTAATGATTTTTATAATTTGGATTCACTCTAAAACCCACTCCCATTGACAGAGAGATTTCTACCATTAACAAACTTACCCAAAAGTTTCTAAAAATAAGTTTTAACACAGGTTTATAATTTTGAATCTAATATATATATATATAATTTTAAACTGGCCATATTTTTAGCTTATCCAATAACGTTCATTGAAGATATGTAAAATATTTTGAAAATTAGCCTGATTGCTTGATTTCATAATAGAAAATCTATTAAAATTTACAAAATATTACAAAAAAAAAAATGTACAAAAAACAATTTAAAAAAAGTGATATGAACACCAGGTCATTTATTTCATATCCCTTTATAATGAATAGCCAAATTAATAAATAAATGAAAAAATTCTTGTAGTCTTTAGACTAAGTAAATTCTATAGATTAGATTCTTATAAATTTGACAATTTTCACACATTGTATTTAATTTATCATTAACTGAAGCTATTCAAAGGGAATTTAGGAAATACAACAATGAAAACTCAAGTGCACTTACAGATAACAACCGGGATTTGTAAAGTGCATTACAGCCACTTTCAAAATTATTGATTCAATTTTGCAGAATCTACCCACAACTTGAACTATGGCCTTATATTTATCTGTTTTAAAGATTATAGACCGTTAAATATTCTCAGATACATGCATTGTTTCAAAAACCTTTTTTCATATGATTTTTGTTCACTCTGTATTATCCACTTTATGTAGGATATGTACTACACCAATATTGCACCAGGACTTATTTAGAGCTACTTAACTTACTAATCTTACAATCCTTTTATTCATCTATTTTTTAATGATAAATCCTGTATTTTAAATACTGCTGTTCCCGCTGGAATAATTTTTAATTTACAGGGCACTTCATAAATTTATTTTTTACTTGAGCCCTGATCGAAGATTTTTGAAGAATTTCGTCTTTTATACAGATTTTAGCACTCTTCTCATGGTAAAATCAAGCTATTCACACTGCTATTCACCATGAACCTACATTGGACTAGCTGAAAATATATTCCATTAAAAATTATATATACACTGCCGGACAAAATTAAAGGATCTCTTATAAATATTTATATTATTATTACATAAGAGATAAAAATAGAAATTCCATTGCCCCAGACTGGACTTTGTGTTGTATCTTATCCAGTTAATCCTGTACCTGTTTATATTCTTACCCGTTTATGGAGAAAGGGTCAGTTAATCCATTTCTTTTTGTTTTTCCTATCAGTAAATGGTTAGTTGTTAGCAAAGATTCATCTATTGAAGATTTTCTAACATTTAAGAGACTTTAGTTTTTACTTGTGAGTTTAGTAAGAACGTTGTGATGGCCAACAGAAGAGCATTGACCGAAGAGGAATCAATTCGTGCTGTTGCTTTGAGTGAAGAAGGGTTTTCTCAAAGGCATATTGCGCAACGGCTCCAGCGGTCACAATCCGTAGTGTCCAGGGTGCTTAATAGGCACCGTCGAACTGGAGGGCATACAAGAAGAGTCGGACAAGGCCGTCCGAGGTCAACTTCCCACCGTGACGAGAGATTTTTGCAACTGCATGCTCTTCGGGATCGCCGATCAACTGGTAACAGTCTGCGTGGTCTCCTCCAGAGGTTCAGGAATGTGCAAATTTCAGAGCGAACCGTGAGAAGACGACTCAACGATTATGGATTGACCTCCCATCCTTCAGCTACTGGACCTCTTCTCTCCAGGGAACACCGGGTTGAGCGCTTGAGGTTTGCTCGGGAGCACCTAAACTGGACTCAGGAAGATTGGAGCCTCGTATTATTCAGCGATGAGTCAAGATTCTGTCTCCGATCTCCAGATGGACGGGAAAAGGTATGGCGAAGGCGGGGAGAGAGGTATGCTCCATGCACTTTTTCTCCAAGGGTTGCGTTTGGTGGTGGGTCAGTGATGGTGTGGGGGGGCATAAATTTAAACTCCCGTACAGAGTTGGTTCTTGTGAACCGTGGCTCTATAACTGCTGACAGGTACATTAGGGAGGTACTTGAGCCACATGTAATACCTTTCGCCAGAAATATCGCAGGTAACTTTATTTTTATGCACGATAATGCCCGACCTCACGTTGCTCGATCAGTGCAAAATTTCCTCAGACAAGAAGAAATTGACGTTATGGTTTGGCCACCCAGAAGTCCAGATATGAACCCAATAGAGCATGTATGGGACATGCTTGGAAGACGTGTCCGCGCCCGAGACCCACAAAATTCTTCCTTTTTATTCAGTTTTGTTATTTCATTTCATTTCAAAGATTTACTTTTTCATTTTGAGACTGTATGACATTTTTATTTTTGATTTGTTTTCCAAATTTAAATTTTTAGAAAAGAATTTCTTATTTTTTATTACCCTTATAATGAAGTGTGACTTCCAAAGAAAAAAGAATATTTTCAAAAATACCCTATAAAGTTCAGTAATTTCAAAATATTGAAGTGATCCTTTAATTTTGTCCGGCAGTGTATTAGTCTCTACAAGCTCTGTCAAAGTCTACCAAATTTGTTTTTTATGAGCCTTGCAAACCGTTAGATGAGATCCTTAATGACAAAAAGATTTGTAGGCTTTTGAAGAGGAAGAAAATTTAAAATTAATATAACATATATATTAAAATCTATAACATAATATTCTCCAAAAGACCTAATACAGAGAAATATATTTAAAATACAATTTGAGTGTTGGCTGGCCATCTCATTTTAAGAATAATGAGATTAAGTTATAAATTTGAAAAAGGAGCTAATTACCAAAAAATTTCTTTTTATTTTAATTTTATTCTTTTTGAAAGATTCCAACAAACCATCACTGATTATATATTAGAAAGCCAAAATTAGGATCTGGGGGAAAATCAAGTAAAGATACACACACGTATGTATGTTTATATATATATATATAGCTAATGAGCTTAAAGCAAAATACCACTAACCCTGGCTCTAGACTGACCGGGAAGGAAGAGTGGGGAACTTCTCCACTATCATAGTTATATTCGCACAGATCTTTCCTCAATATGTGTTTTTCGTAAAAATATTCCTGAAAATATATTTCAGATAATTAGATTTTGCGCCTATTGTGTTACAAACTTTCTCGTAAATAAAAACAGAAATATCAGTAGCGTAATTATGTCTACCTCTAAATTGTTTCACTCCCTTGACAGATTTCATCCATTAAAAATATATGAAGAGAACAATGGTTCTCTTTCCCTTATAATATAAAATTCTTAATTTTCTCTAATATATGTCCATTTAAATTAAATAAAGGAAATCTCCTGTATGAAGTTCTTCTTTAAATAAAGAATTTATAAATTATATTTTGAACAGACTGTGTTTTCAGCTCTTCTGAAGTAGATAGATTTAAATGGTAGATAGATTTTAATATATACACATTATTTATTTATGATTAAAGACAATCTTCCC
>KZ807038.1:979865-997292 GCA_000696205.2 Oncopeltus fasciatus
TTCAAGTATATTATATATATATATTTTTCGATTAAAATACAATTATTTAAAGTTCCAATTTACCTTGTAAATTATTTTCTTTTAAATTTCCCAATAAGTTCAAAACCACCAATAGTAAAAATATATTTTAATAATTTTTCGATCGTAATACTTTGGAGTAGTATTTTTTTGTAATTATTCTACTTCTTATTGAACGATATTTAATTTCTGTTTGCTGGAGATTTCGTCCAGTCATTGAGTAAGAGATGTCTGTACATGACCTGGCAAGTTTGAATTGGTCATTTACATATATTTTAATACTGTTGAGGTTTTAGACCTAGGGACTTGTAGGAACCTGTCTACGAAACTATACTCAAGAAATTATCAGATCCTATCTTTCCTATTAAACCATAGCTTTCAATAATTAACATTTAAGATCATCATATTGTAATATAAAGCCATATAAACATCATAAGAAATTAAATTAGTTACCTAAGTAAATGAAAATAATTCTATTAATTTATTAAATTCTCACTTTATTAAATATAGTAGGTAAAAATTTGATTTCAAATTGTCTTTTTACCTTATAAGAACTGATAAAACTATTTTGCATTCAGTTAGAGCTATAAAAATATTTGAAATAAATGTCATTTTTAAAGGTAAGTAGAAAGGTAATGGATTCCTTCTGACTTTATAGGCTGAGTCTTTTTTTTAAATGAATTTGAGAAAGGTAAGTGATATTTATGAAGCGCTGATTGATCAGCGTCTGGCGTCTGTTTTAAATATTTCAGGAGGCGGAAAATGGAATTTTCAGTGGGGAGTCTCTGATAAGAGTTGAGAGCCGGCTCCGGGGAGGAAGGCATCAACGGAGCAGGTTAGGCAGTGATAAGGATGTGGGGGCAGGTTCTCTGGCAGGCTTGGCTCCTTAATTAAAAAAAAAAAAACGTCTCCACTATTCCATGTACTCTACGCATCTGTGCAGTTTCCGTCTTATTCTCACAATTTCTACGAGCCTTGCTATTACTATAGATTTGAGGAACATTGATAATTAATATGGCACTTAAACGCTGAAAGAATTTGTGACAAAATAACGTATAAATTAATGTGTGCGTCATGCGAAACTAAGTAGATGGACAAGAGTAATCGACTAATTTGCTCATCAAAGCTGACAAGCTAAAAATTTAATGAACAATTAATGTTACATCTGGCTCTAGACTTCAGAGAAAAAGAGTCGAAATGCTCAACATTTATATTCTTAAAAATCGTAATTTCATTGTTTTTTGTTTTTTTTAGTTAACAAAAACTTTGACATAAAATATAATTTTATAGCGATTATGTTTAATAAATATGCTTGTTAAGAAGACATTTAAAAATGTAATATGATGAGTGAGTGCATGTCCCATTCACTCCCAGCTGGTCTATAGCATAGCTTAGTGGTCTATATATATATGCCTTACATAGTTATAATTATATATATATATACTTTGTAAGCCATATTTATGTATATTTATATGTGATAGATGGGACGACAGTTTTAAATGGGCTTAAATTCATTAATTTTGGATATTTTACCTACATTGTGGAGATTTTATAAGGATTATTGAAAATTAAATTTCAGGTTGGAAAATTTATTTTGTTTGTGGAAAAGTGTGGTGATATTTTTGCAGCAATTAATAATATATTTGGGTAAGACTTTCTCTCCTTCATTAAAAAAAAGAAAATTATTGTTGTTTATTGGTAGCTAGTGGCTTGTGTAATTGGATAAGGTTTGTTGAGGAGTTTATTGATTAAGGATTATTTGGTTTTGAAATAACGAAAGAAACCATCTTACTTCAATGATGATTTGTTGTCCACTGTGTATACATATATATATATATAAATGGCAATTAATTCTCAGTACCACCCAGGCTGAGGGTGATGGAGGTATAAAACAGGGTCGTGGACACTTGACATTTAGTTAGCGTGATGACTCACGTCAGCTGGACTTGTCGACTGTGTTCAGCGTTGAGAGATCTGTTGCACATATANACTATTGCTGTGACTTCTTCAAATACAAAAAACACAAACTAGTGTATTATTCTCCTGTCTTTCACAAACTAGGAATGCCGTCAGTGATCCCATCATGTGTGTGAGTAAACTCTCTAGTTTACGAAATTTTTAAAAAAAAGAAGTCCAAAGTCAGTATTTAAGGTTTGTATGTAACCGTTGTATAAGTATGTAACCGATGGCTGATATCAATCCAGGTTTTAGATGAAGAAGACTACATTGAAAATATCTGCAATATCATTTTAAAATTGGTGTTGCGAAAAAAATTTTAGATTTATAGATAAATAAATTATAAATATTTGTTAAACATCATATTCTATCATTTTTATTCCTTAACATTTTTTTATTATTTTAAAGTGCAAATTTAGTGTAACATTTAAGAATATATTATTATGTGTATTGTATCCCTATATTTTTTAAATATAGATACCGTGGTCAGAATTAAAGCTTTTCACTGTAAACCTTTCATTCATTTTGATTGAATTTGAATGAGAAAGAAAGAGAATCGTTTAGAGGGTACAAAATTTATAATCGTAATATCTTCTTTGTTATTATAGGTATGAAGAATTTTATGCAATATAATTTGTGTAAAACGTAATTTTCTAACTTTTATGTTCTTTTACATTTTTTACGAAAATAACTCTTGTTAAGTAAGAAGTTTTCGATTGTAGCTATGTGTGTGAGCGCTTCACCGGAATGGTCAGTCTAAAGCAAATCCTACATTTTATACTCATTGTAAGAAAATTTTAGTAATTTACTTTTATTTATGCTAGTCTTTAATGAATATGAGAAATTTTTCACATACGTGAAAATACAATGTGACTAGTTTATACATAGCATTTTCAAAAAGTCATATGTATACAATTTTTACGACATTTTTAGTTTATTCTTCTTTAACAAAAAAAAAAAAAAAAAAAAAAAAAAAAAAAAAAAAAAAAAAAAAAAAAAAANTATATATATATGAGAGGCCAATAACAAATGGCTTCAAATTCAAAATTTGTTAGGCCTGGTGGAACACCCAGTCTTAATTGGGAACCATTCTTTATTGAATACTAGAAAAAAAAAACAGGTGGCTAGAGTGATGTGCTGACCACACGCCTTCTCTAGTGAGCCATGGGTCGAGAATAAACACATTTCTCCCCTGGGCCTATACGGCCTGATGCGGGACTGGTCTCATAAGAAATGTTATTTCAACTATGGTTCCTACTAGAGGGCCAACATGGTGCATGCTCTCGGTGAGAACCCAGCCTAATGAAGTCGGGTCGTTCACCCTAGCGTATTACGTTAGTGAATAGCTCAGAAGATTGGCTCGGTCTCAGAAGGGCCTAGGCACCCAACTATATGCTAGATGTTTAAGACTACACTAGGGTGATACCTCTAACTGAATATTTGGTTACTTCAAAAATCCCAGCTTGGAACGACATTCTCATACTGTTATTATACTAGTATAAATATAATTAAGTAAAGGTAAAATGTAATAAATATCAAAGTAAAAAAATAATAATCGTCTGATAATATTACACCAAATTAATAATAATTGAATAATAATATTTTTAATAATTAATTTAATACACTTGCATTTGGATGGAAGTGCAGAATGGTTATTAGAAATTAAAAGAAATATATTCAAAAGAGACATATGTAATTTTATATCTAGCCTTATAAAAACTGTGTTCGGGGTGTATATTTAAAAAATTATAGGTGAATATTTAAAAAATTTGTTATATTTATTTTAAATTTGTATTTGTATGTTTATAATACAATTTATGCTGCTAAGAACTTGTCTTAATTATAAGAATCCGGCAGGTAATTTTATGTGAGATTCCTTTCATTTTATTGTAGATATTGTATTCTTGTTTACGTTTACCAAAAAAATAATTAATTCTTAGACCACATTATTATTTATATAGTTTTCATACTTCTGATTCTTTTTCGTGATTAATTTTATTGATTGAGGAAGGTTAGCCTACGAGGGAGCCGGGTTGGCGGAAGTGTTTCGTTTGGGTCTCTCAAGCCTGTCGCTTAGGTTCGAGTTCCGCTGTTTTCTCCAGAAATAAAGAGAGATAATTAATAGCATTATCAGTACCATGGCTGTTTAGGATTGCCTGTAGATATCACCTTCCTCATTGAATATATGACAGGTAGAACGGGAAAAAATAAACCTTTTATCTTTGAATCAAGCCATTCACCCAATAGGTTGCACTAGTTTCATGAAGTCTTAACCTTTTATTTCAAACATTGAATGTTTCTATATCAAATTTAAAGCTAAAAAAAAAAATAAATAAATTTATAAAATAATACACAAACCACTCATCTATTCTTGTCAGAGCTGACTGCACTACCTACTATCTTTATTAAATAAAACTATTAAAATTCATAATTTGATAAATTATGTAGTCAAAATATTGAATATTAACAATTCTTTTAAGTTAACTTATTACCAAAGAGTAATGGCATTTTAAATCAAAATCTTGAACACCTAATTACTCATAGTGGATTGTATTACATTTATTTTATCTTGCTGAAAAATACAATATTTCTCTTAAATAATCTAGACCATCTCATTCTCTCTGGAATGCATAGATAACCTGTTGGATAACCCTTCTGGATGTTACCTCTTGTGGAAAAGTGAGGCAAATATCAAATAGTAATAAAGGAAGTTACAAGTTAAATTAAAAGAATGGCTTTCTCAAATTATATACCTAGTATTATCTATTGAGCTGTGAAGAGTTATTTAAAAATGTTACATTATAACAATAATAATTTGAAAATATAAAATGATTTTTATTTTATAGTGACTTATTTTACTATAAATTTAAGCTAAAGCTTTCCTAAAAATTTGAAATCAACTTTATTTAAAGACTAAAAAAAATAAAATAAAGTCATCAATATATTTACTATTGCTGTGACTTCTTCAAATACAAAAAACACAAACTAGTGTATTATTCTCCTGTCTTTCACAAACTAGGAATGCCGTCAGTGATCCCATCAATTATACATTTATTTATTAATAGAAGAATTTTACAGTCCCAGTACCCTTTTGGGGTGTGCATAACAAATGGTTACGCCCAAAAAAGAGTATGAAGTCTTCATATAAACTGAACTATAAATGTTAAGTTACTTAAATATAAATTGCTTAGGTTTAAAGATAAGTTAATTCAGAAAGAATTAAATATATATCACTTCTTTCTGAAGTGGTTCTCATCCTTCTTACATTGTACTTGGATTTGTTGAACGAAACATTCCATTTGTGATAAAATAATGAGTTGGTTTCTGAAATGAGTTTCACATTAACTTAGAACTGTGTTTGTTGATTAAAATGTGTTTTTTGTTTTGTTTACAGGTGCGTGGGTCAATTTTGTTTTATCTGTATAAACTTGGTTTAAATGCGACTGAAATTATACCTCGTTTTTGAATAAGATGCCTCCTCTCTGAAGGGAAGGTATAATTCTGGTTTTCCAAAATTCATGCAGGCGACGAGACACTCGAAGATAATGTTTGCTCGTGCCAAGCTAAGACTGTGGTTTTAGAGGATGTTTGAAGAATAATTGAATTGGATCCTCACCAAATTTGTTCAGAGGTGGCCTCACAACTTAATATTTCTCCGACCACTGCCTGGTATTATCTCCATCAACTGAGAAAAGTAAAAAAAAAAAAACTGGATAAATGGATTCCTCATAAAGTTGTAGGATCCAATAAGGTAAGCCAATTGACAACTGCATCTTCTTCAGCTCCTTGCATAAAAATTGAATCCGTTTTAGACAGGATCATGATGACGAAAAATGGGTTTTGTGCAAAAATTTTAAAATGATTGGATAGGGAACCAAATAAATTTCTAAAACCTGATCTTCATCCAAAAAAAGATTTGCTAATTGTTTTTACTAAACAGCCAAGGATGTGGAGCATTTCGAGATTATGAATAAAGGTCAAACTGTCACTGCAGAAGTATATTCCACTATATTGGACCATTGCCACTCGAAGTTAAAGCTCTTTGATCCAGTCTAAACTCACAGAAAATGGTCTCTACACCCCCAGGACAACACCAGAAGGAAATTCTGCCACATCTACCCTATTCCTCTGACCTTTTACCTTCTGATTTCCACTTCAGTGGTCAGATGGTCTCTGGACAACCATCTCAGGCAGAAACGTTTCGACTTCGTGGCAGGATACTATCCGCATTGAACAGTAAAAATCAGCTTTTTTTAAAGAAGTTAGGATTTACCACTACGTTGGGAGAATGTTATTGATTGTAACGGAGATTTTTAAACAAATAAATGTATTTATTAGTAATTATTTGTTTATTTTAATAAAAACGACAGGACTTTTTGAATGGTCTACTAATTAGGCTGTGAATCAACTCTAGATAGATTGCTAATTCTTCAGCTGTTCATATACTCTACAATTTATTTATTTACTTAACTTAGGAAAGATCTATCATAGTTCAAACTGTCTTAGTGAGAGAAGGAATATCATACATTATTCCTACTGATAAGAGATGAATGGTTTTCTGAATGGTAACATACCCTTTTTAAATATGGCATGACATTTTCAGTGGTTTCTTCTTGGAGAATCTTCAAAGTGGAATTTTCTATACTCTTGACTTCTATGCATTATCTGTTTCTTACCTGCTGTTTATGGAGCTACCATAGCCCAGACAACTTTCTTAACATTTAGAAATGTCTAAAGTGTTAAATTTATTTTGTCTTTGCTGTCAGAAGCATACAGGATATCTTTGGAACGTCTCTATCGCCTACCCCTGTCCATTTCGAGATATGATCATTGATTACTAATTACATCTCACATCTCATGGCATAGACTGACTATTACTGCTCAGTAGTTTAAATTGCATTAAGATATACCTTCATAGCATTATTTTATCGACTATTCAAGTAACAGAGTGAAATAATAATTAAAAAAAATTCTCAGGAATGATTTACTAAGTTATTCTTTGAAATTTAATTACAGTTTGGGAAGCGGCAATTCGCTTGGGGCGAGTGATATCTGGCTTTTGTTGAAACTTTAGTAGGAAACAGTAGAACAGTTAATCCCTGATAAGAATTTATCGGGTGGGCACGCCTGATAAGAAAGCTCTCAGAGGTACTTCACTGATATCTCTAATCACTTCACCTTTGATTATTTAATGTCAAATAACACACCTCTCTGTAAGAGATTGTTACACAATTCTTTTAGTGCGGAAATTAACGCATTACCATTTGCCAGTAATTCAATTCTGAGAGAAATCTTTTCCTGGTGAATATTTAAGAACAGTCCAATTTAATATATTTACTTGAAGATAGCATTATTTTTTTTTTAACTCTACAAAAAGTATGTTTTAATACCACCTGCGCACATAATAATTTTATTTTTATTTCAAATAATCAAAAGAAAAAACTCTTTTGTTGATTTATACATTTTTTTAATGATTAGTTATTTATATCATGTATATTAAATGTTTAAGCTGTTATTTTAAATATTTTTTTTTAAATTCATCAACTTAGTCTTGATAAATTTCTCAATAATAATAATAATACAATTAATATCACTCCCAATTCTAAAATATATCCTAACACAAAATTTTGTCCTTTAAATGATTTATTCATGATAGGACCACTAAAATTAGGATGCTGTAAAATTTAGACTCATTAAAAATTACTAATTAAAATTGTACAATACTATTAAAAGTAGACTATGCAAATAATATGAAAAATTATATGGGACATTTTTCATTCCTTTTTCAATCTCTTTGGACGAAGCTGGTTTCTAATTAGAATTAGTGTTTAAAAAATGTATTGTTTGCTTCTTAAAGAATTTGCTTCCTTTTAGCTAACTTCATCCATTCTAGACGTACTTCTTCTTACTAATTCGGACTTTAAAATAACTCCAGATGAGGTCTTAGGGACAAATTAAAAATCATGTTCATTTTATACCGAATCCTCCGAAAACACTACACAACAAAAAAATATTTTTTGAATGTTTCCTACACTAAATTAGTCTATTTCTACTAATTTTGGGGTGATAAAAACGAAAATAACATTGAAAAATTTTTATTAGCCCTGGTTTTTGAGATATACAGCACTTAATCTTAAAGAGTAGTTATACTATACGTGAAAAGTGAAAGTACAAAAAACAATATTGTTATGTTTCTTTTAGAATATTTTAAGTACAAAATTGATTAAAAAAAAACATTATTCTTAGTGTTTTGACAAATAAAAGAGGTTTGTACCACCAAATTTCAATTAAGTCAATCCGATGTATTGTAAGATCGCTGTCGTTTAGCTTGTCTTTTATAAAACACTTCTGGAGCATCCTGTACTGAGCTGTCTGTACTGAGATATTTTCACATCATGTTTTAGAAGATTCCACTGTTGTAGTCTTGACCCTAACAGCTCAGCCTTTTCCTTAGACAAGCCAAGATCTCTTATAAGGTCACTCAACTCTGCTTGACTAATTCTGTGCGGATCACTAGACCTATCGCTTACATCAAAATCAGGGTCATAGGATGTAGAAGGATGGGTTGCTTCTTGTAAACAGACTTCATCACTTTCCTCTAAAATTTCATAGTTTTGGGGTGGAGAAGGGACTGGCAAATTGTCTGAGTGTGGTACAGGCCGAAGAGCAGATGGGAGATTAGGGTATTTCACCGTTCCTCTTTTCTTCATAGATAAACCTTGCTTAATGGGAGGAGTTAAGCAGAAATAACAGTCGTCTGTATGATTGGTAGGCTCACGCCAAACCATAGGTACTGCAAAAGCCATTGCCCGCTTGTTATTTTTCAGCCACTCTCGCAATATGACGGAACAAGAATTACAACATATATGAGGAGCCCATGATTTATCTTGGTCCCCAACTTTTACACCAAAATAATGTTCATAGGCAGTCTTAATGATAGGTGACATTTTACGTTTCTGAGCCTTAAATGTTATTTCACCACATATATAGCAAAAGCTATCGACAGAATTCACACACTTTCGAGGCATTTCAGATCAGCACTTAAATTAATTTAAAAATCAACTTCACACGATAATTTCAATAGCAACCACGTGCGTACAATTGACAAACTCGCAAAGGTTATGTTTACTACTTATGAACAGCTGATGAGAGGGGTGTTATGTAAACAAACATGTGTACCAACTGTTGGTGATGAAATATTTCATTTGTTGAAAACTCAATATATATATAATAGAATGATACTATGTCTTGAAAACAAGAGCTAATATATAATTTTTATGGTCATTTTCGGTTTTAACACGTGGAAATACATTAAAATCAGCTAATTTCAACCCCGAAACAAAAACTTTGTTGTTCAGTGAAATTGATGAAGTATGAAACATTGTTGCAAAATATATATTTTTTTTTTTCTTATGGTAGCATTAAGATTTGTTTTGAGTTAAATTTCCCTTTTCAAATATATTATTTACCCTAAACATTTTTTAATGAGATGCTAGGTAAAAGGTTATCCGAGATGTACCCCAAGCCTCATTGTGACGTCACTGTTATCACTAAGCGTTACTGGATGAATTCAGATAGATTTCTTACATATTTTAAAGATAAAAAGATATATTTAATTACAGTTGATCGAATTAAAAAATATATATATAAATGGCAATTAATTCTCAGTACCACCCAGGCTGAGGGTGATGGAGGTATAAAACAGGGTCGTGGACACTTGACATTTAGTTAGCGTGATGACTCACGTCAGCTGGACTTGTCGACTGTGTTCAGCGTTGAGAGATCTGTTGCACATATATATTTTTTTTGCTTACATTTTCAGCATATTTCCCTTAAGGAGGTCAAGCTTGAATACTTTGGTAAAATGACGCGAATTTTTAAGAATTTCAATGGATCTTTACCGATCCTGAATACGAGAAGCTAAAAAAATGGTCTCTCTAAAATTAATTAATCTCTAGCGTGCGCAATTTTTAAAATAATGAAATCATACTCTTTATTCAAGTTTCTTTCTGTCCTAAAACTATTAGGTGAGTTCATTAATGGCTGAAATTGGTCAGGAATAGTGTCAGTTCAGAGGAAGACCAAATTCAAAATCGTTATATCTTCGTTTTTATTAACTTAACGAAAAAATATATAAAATAACATTTTTTTTTTAAATCCACATAATAAGGAAGAAATTTACAAATGTAGATATGATGGGTTTTACAAATGGACATGAATTTCAAAAGTAGCACCTCTCATTCTATCATCCTGGCCGATCCTAAGCGAACTGTAGTGAACATTTTCGATTTTTAAATTAAATCTCGTCATTCAATCTTACAAATATCAATTTTTAATAAAACATGGGAAATCTGCTAAGATTATACAGATCCTACTTGAAGGATATATTTCTATGGTGACATAATACAAAAAGAAACCTGTTTATTAGGGGTCGAATGTGAGAGAGGGGTTGTAGTTCAGAGAGAGGCCGAATCGGACAATATTTAGAATTAGGTAGAATATTTATTTTGAGAAATCTTAATGTATATTGTAATTCGGATATGTCATGTAATAGACGTTATTTATGTACTATACATGTATCATTCTCATTAATACATCATTACTTCATCATAAGTGGGTGTAAGACCCACATATATAATACAGATACAGATAACATATAGATTTGAATATAATATAATATTACACAATGTACATAATATTAATTTTGTATTGTAACTAATACAATAGACAACACAAATGTCAGACAGATCAAAAATTTCTAAAATAGTTTTTATGTTAACAGATGAGGACTACTTGTCATTTTTTAAATTTGAATATGACTAAAGCATTTCCGTTCAATATCCCCATCTCTTATTTATTGTTCAAAGTTTAAGTATGTGATTACATTAACTATATTATTAGTGATATTAGTAGTAGGTTATTTGCATTTTGAATTATGGCTTTATATATGTTAAACGATAATTGTAAATATATGTACGAAACAATTGATTCTCTTGCATTAAAAGTCCTGCTCAACAAGTTAAGACAATGCCAAATTGATCACATTATGAAAATATATAAGAGAGAAAGATTGGATACAGATGGCATTGTCACAATTCATGTTGTCGTTTGGATACTGCTATTGGATATTGCACCAGGTTCACTGGCTCAAAACTTACTTGAAATAAAGCAGTAACGTTTATTTATGCTTGAAAATAATAGTACACAACCGTCTTATTTTGCCAAGAGGATTTAATTATGTTTTCAAAAACTGCTAATAATTGGAAAAAATATTAAGGAAGGGTTTGGGCTGATTATCTCATAAGAAACCCAATGAAGATGGATGAATTGGGATGATAGCCGAAATTCGTGAATCCTGTTTTATAAAACGAAAATATAATTTAGGTCGACTTTATTCGTAATATATAATTAAGAAAATTATATTATTTCGAATTATCGAAAACCTACCTACATAAGGTAGGTTTTCGATGGGACATACCGAAAAACAGAAGAATATTTCCTCTATGCAGACCTATTAGCATACATTAGCACGCTATTTGTTTCTAGGAGAAAAAAAGAGAAGGAAGAAATAACAATAATAATACAAAATTGTATTTTACTGAAATTCTGTTCAAAGAATTTTTTTTTTCCAATCGCATTACTGTAACGCTAATTATATAATTATAATTATATTATCTTTTAAATTAAATGTATATGAATTAAAAAATGTTCGTCCCCCCTCCCTTTCACGATTTAATACACTGATGACTTTAATAGACAAACCAATAAATGAGCCGGTCGAGTGAATGTGCGTGGAAATTCCTTTGAGATAGTAACAGTGAGGTAGGTTATAACACAAACAAAATAAAGTAATTATATTGTCCAATAACAGTTAAGTTTTAAGTAATTTTAAAATAAAGCCCAAAATACTTGCCAGTGTTGTCCTTTAACTTAGAGCTACTATATTTCGGTAGGGTCAACCAAGGCATTGCCTTAATCTGTTCATTGACCAAACTTATATAAGGCCTTCTGGAAACTGAAGGGGCACCACGATCAGGGCCAGATATAACCTGAGCAGGGCGGGATATAACCTCCCATGACAGCTAGTTATTCCAACTGGACTCTCGATAATCTTGATGGCTGTCACCGGAGCCACAAGTAATTAATGGGAGTGGTAAGAGCCCGGCGAATGGTCTCTGACCCGCGAGGGATTGCAAGCAGATGAGTCCTTGGTCAGAGAGATACGACCGCAGCCTCTGAACCCATCCCACTTCCTAAGTACGATTGAAATTCCCGCCATTTCCTCCCTTCAGCAAAACCTCACCCTAGCACTACCTACAAGAATACATTTTGTGTATCACAGAAGTATAATATAATTTTCCTGAAACCAACAAGATATAAGTGTGTTATATATTATTGCATGTTCTTCTGTTTACACCTTTCTCATACAGCAAGAGCTTTTTCACTAAATGCAGCGATTGGAAGATAATTTTGATAGTTATCGACCAAATGACACTGACGAAGCTGTCAATATCACTAGTTGTTTCAACAATGAAGTCAAAAATATTGGAAAATTCAAAGAATCCAATATTTTCAACAAAAAAAATAACCGTTATTTTCTAGTGGACATTCCTGTAATTGTAAAAGTTAACAATATTCCTTTACCACATTCAAATTCCGTTCGTTATCTTGGGTTCCATCTTGACTCACGACTTACATGGGGAGAACATACTAAAATTAAAAGACAAGAACTCAATAGGCGATATAGAGACTCATGAATAAGAACTCCACTCTTACGGTAGAAAACAAACTAACGCTGTACAAAACCTTACTACGACCATTCTATACATACGGTGTATCCTTCCAACATCCAAAGAGTTCAGTCTTTTCAATCCAAAACCCTCAAAATAATCTCTAATGCTCCCTATTACGTATACAATTCCCCCCTTCACCACGATTTTAATATCCCTTTATTCAAAACCTCATTTCCTCCCGCTTTTCTCTTTTCCTCAGTAAACTGTCATATCAACCTAATCCATTAGCAAAGACCCTGTTCTCCAACTCCAATCCCTACAACCCTCCCCGTCGACTCAAACGAAAATGTCCCCGTCACCTCCTTGGAACATAATCGGAAAATAATTAGAGGGCTGTGTTATTGGTCACCTTCTTTCACCATGCGATTGTCATTAAATGTTATTATTTTGTTATTTGTTTTTCATTGTAATCAAATTACAAAATGTTTTTATTTTAACAGGTGTAATAAATAAATAAAAGTTTAAATACATATATATATTTTAGTAGATTTCACCAAAAAGGAATTTAGTTATTAAAATTCATGACATGACGCGATTTTTTAAATTTATCATCAATTTTGAACTTATTCTACATAAAAAAGGTTGAAAATAGGGTATGTTTAGAATTAAATGTGTAAAGAGGAGGATGAATAAAGGTACAGAAAACATAAAGGATATACAATTTCTTCGTCAGGGAGAAGTTCGAAATGAACTGAGGGCGTAGCAGAAGAGAAAGTGTAAAGGGTGGGAAGAGATGAGTGGAAAATCCCTAGTATTCCTGTATTGACAATCAATACCAGGAGTCGCGGTGGCTTTGGGAATGTGAAGAAGGAACTGTGATTTAGAACAGTATGCTCTGTGATTATAAAGTACGTGATTCAGGGGCATAACGTATCTACCCACGCGAGAGGCGGGACTGAAATAGCGTTGAGGCACTAAAAAATTACTTTTTAATGGTGTATTTGTCAATGACAATCGACTCGGATGTGTCATGAAATTGTTCACTCTACATTTATATGTATATCTAAAAATGATATATACTTGCTTATATTTTATACAAGAGCTTAATAAACTAAGCAGATATCCAACGTTTCATTAAAAATGTGTGTAAATAAGAATATATGACTTATTTTACATACAAGCCGGAGAGAGGGCATTGCGTGTAAAAATTGAGAAAATAAGATATGTTCTTACAGAACCCGATTCTTACCCGATAAGGGAGGATATTCAATAATTCCAATTATATTCTTAAATATCATTCCTAATGTTCTTTTTGTGAAAATGCAATTTAATAAGCGGTCGTAATAGAAATAATAATTATAATGCAGTTAATAATAATAAATTAAGTTATTGTAAAATATAAAAATATAAGTAACAACGAATCAAATACTAAAAGAAATGCACCGGGAGCCAGAAAAAAAAAAACTTACTACCTCAGCGAGGAATCGAACCCGAGTCTCCTGCTTTCCGGGTACGATTCTCGGCTGGGATTGTAAGATTTTTTTTTTTCTAGCTCCCGGTGCATTTCTTGTAGTAAATTTAGCGTAGGATTACCTACCACAATTAATTCACTAATTTAATACTTCTTTTATAAATAGTTGTAGTAGCAGTACAAAATAAAATATATTATTAGAGCAATGATAAAATAAAAAAAGTTTAAGTAAATTTATTAAATTTGTAACATAAATAAATCGGATTAAAACAAATTGAACTCTTTATTTCGTGCGATATGATATGTGTTTCGGAATTCCTACAAAAATTATAACCTTCCAAATTCAAAATCACATAAAAGAATTTCAGTTTTTCCTTAATTTCCAAGTCATTGAGGAAATGCCAATTAAATTTAGAAAGTGGTCTACTAGTGTAATTGTAAACAACTTTCCAAAAGGCGTTTGCGCATTTCCGTGAGGGGAAATTCTTCGTGCTGGCAACAAAGATTGGCAGTTTTTAATCTTCCATCATTTCCTCTGAGCATGGCGTCCAGTCACGATGACGTTATGTACAATCATACATTCATACTTAATAATACATGTGGACCTACGCTATTAACATTGAAAAGTTTAACAGAAATTAATATCTATATTCTAATAATGTATTTCTCTCTGCTAGCGAATTCTCTTAAGAAACTCTGAGTTTTTATCAAGAAAGCATAGAAAGAAATCCATATAAAAAAATAAAAATGTCTCGCTACAGGCGTCGAGTTCCATGGAGAAAAAAGTTCAGGATGTGTTCAGTCAGGATGTGTTAATCTGCGACACACGGCACAATAGACAAGATGTATGGTCATCACACCGTTTTGGTGTAAATCATTTTCTGTCATATAACATACCACACCACTGCTGATCATTCCAATCTATAATTCTATAATAGTGTCTACTCTATTTCAGCCCTGATGATAACTTACAAGTTAAGTCAAACATTGACAGTAATAAAATAAAATAATTACCCAACAATTTTGGAGAATTTTATTTTTCTAATCCTTTCCGAAACTCTGACTAATTTCTCGAGCATAATATTGGCTTTGGTAGTTTTTTTTTTTTTTTTTTTTTTTCATTTAATGAAGAATGGTGACCGTGATTGTTTTTTCTACCGTACCTTAATTAACATAAATCTAAATAAATAGGAAGATAAACAGAAGTTCTAAATATTCAAAAATAGGACGCACAAAGAATATTAATTTTCATGGAAATACATTTCCCCAAAAATGAAATATTCTACACAAGAAATGCAAGGGAATAGATTAAAAAATATCTTACTACCCCAGCCGAGACTCGAACCCGGGTCTCTTGCTTTCCCGGCTGAGGTAGTAAGCTTTTATTTATTTATTTTTTGTTCTATTCTCTTTCATTTCTTGTATAAAACATTAAATACCAACTAAAATCAGTATTTTAATATTCTATGTGTGTTTTTTTCTTGTTTATCCTCCTGACTAATTTCTCGAGCATAATATTGGCTTTGGTAGTGTTTTTTTTTTGTTTTTTTTTTTCATTTAATGAAGAATGGTGACCATTAAGTATTAGGAGTTCCCTGGAGCTCACTAGTATTTCTCGAGATGATAACAAGCAATAGCACTCAAAGAATAAACTAACTGTGCTATGTGAGTTTGAACTGATAACCTTAAGGAATACATATGTAACATTTAAAATAACCATAACTAATTAACAATATTCCGAGTTATAAATACGATCTTATGTAATTTAAAAATAAAATAATAGATTCATTCTTCGTCAATTTGGTAAAGAAATATGAAACTGATGAACATATCTTTATTTACCTCAAAAACTTAATCATAACAAAAGGACATTTTTTTCAAGTATGAATCCTTTAAGATTTCCTGAAAATGTACAAACTTTTCGAACCTTCGACGTATAATAGCTTGTTCAAAGATTGTTTTTTCTGCCGTACCTTAATTTTTGATTAGAGATAATAATTCTTCACCAGTACAAGAAAACATAATCACATGCACATGGAGAGTTTTTTTTCAAATGCAGATTTTTGACCGTATAGATTTATTAGGACTGAATTTTTGTTGGGGTTCGGTCAACTGCACTGAAGATGGCTTACAATGTAAGCCGAAACATATGTAGATAGTAAAAAATACACGGTTCTTTTTCTTTCTTTTTTGGATCAACCTTGACCGAAGCCCAACAAAAATTCTCTACTCACAAGCTGCATATTTTAAGTAAATATTCTAAAAGGTTATTTTCACTACCAATGAATATAGAGCTATCATACCTTCTATTATCCGTCTTCATTGGTTTCTTCAAGATGGTTTGCAGAAACCAATGAAGACGGATAATAGAAGATATGATAGTTGCATATGGGAGTGGCGAATACATAATTCCACATAGCTGGCAGCAAGATTTCCTTGAGATAAATCTGCTGGAATAGGAATTGTCATTTATTCCTGGAGGGAGTGGGAGAGGACCGAGGGTATGGGTGGCCACTGCATGTCTTGAAAGTGAGGACTTCTATTGGCTGGAATTGCCTCTAATGGACAAGTGACGTCCGGCCTACAACCTCTCTCTGGAGTGGGGAAATACGGACAGGACGCGCTGAAGAATTCCAGCCTCAGCTCTACACACCTTACAATTCTCTCAAATTCCCTGAAAGGATATAACAACATTAACAAAACAAATAAACAACCACATGAAAACGCTTCAGAAAAAGTCAGCATATCCTAATTTGACCTAACATTTTTCATTAAAGATGTAAATTATTAAAAGTAAATTCGTTAATTATAGCCTACAAACTACTAGGACAATGAAGATAAATGGTAAGGCTGACTATAGAACAATCGAACGCTTTTTGAAGGAGTCATCCAACGTTCGTAGTTACATTGTAAAATATCATATTTAATTTATTTTTCGAAAGGAATTTATGTGTTAAAAATATAAATATTTAAAAAAAAAAATACATTTTACTCTTGTAATGCTTTGTTAATTAAAATAATATCACTAATAATAACGAATGTAGAAATTTATTTTTCCAATTTGGTTTTCTTTTAACCTTATTATAAGGTTTTCTTGCCTATTTGTAATATTTAAACCTCTGAAGACTTCAACTGCTTCCGTAAAGGAATTTCACAAATACAGTTGTTTAGTTAAGTGGTTAGTGGCGCGTGATTTTTTTTCATAACAGTAATCGCAAGGAAGATATTGAAGAAATATTTATATATATA
>KZ807038.1:1007804-1019727 GCA_000696205.2 Oncopeltus fasciatus
AGAGAGAGAGAGAGAGAGAGAGAAAGAGAGAGAGAGAGAGAGAGAGAAAGAGAGAGAGAGATTGAGGAAGAGAAAAAAAAGGAGACACCGATATATATATATATGCGTGTGTGTGTGCATATTTGTTTGTATACTTATGTAAGTTAAATAATGTAATAAAGAAAATTAATTAAATGAAATTTGAAAAAAAAAAAAAAAAAAATCTCGTAACAGACCATAAAGGTTCGGAGAAAACACATGTAACGAATGCGATTATTTGTCACTTTGTGTCCCAAGGCAGACTAAAGAAGGTGTTGGTTAGCGAACCGTTTCAGCAACCGTATTTTTTTTCTATGTAATGAAGAATAGTACCCTTTTAAGACTGGATGTTACTATATAGATGTGCATCCTATGGGTTATTAAAAAAAAGAAGCACAGAAAGAAAGAAATAAACCAACCTGGGCCTTCAGTTCAGAAGTCAAATATTTTATAGAAATTATGTATGAATGGGATACAGATTAATATAATTATGTTTATTTATTAAAACTGTGTTCTTTAGATTATTTGAGACTATCTTTGAGGCAGAAATGTATATTTACAAACAAATGTAATATTTAATTAAAATAAAGGTTTTATCTTTATTTTTGTCTGTACATCGTTGCCAATTTAAAGAGACTGAATTTAGTATTTAAGCTTGTATCCGGAAACCGGTGGATAAGTCATAAATAAATGAAATCAGATGGCGGATTGGGGAGCGTTCAGGAAAGACCAAACTGACTAATCATATTTATCTTCTTTATTTTTAGAAAAAAAAAAAAAAAAAAAAAAAAAAATAGAAAAATGAGAGTGGTGTCATTGGTTATCTTCTCTCCTCTTGCGACTGTCATTTAGTTATTTTTAGTTCTTCAATGTAAACAAATTACAAAATGTTTTTACTCTAATAGAAATGTAAAAAATAAATAAAAGTTATTTTAAAAAAAAAACTAAAAAAAAACTGATATATGCAAGTATAAAACTCATACCGAGTTTTATTCCTCTTTAAAAAACTTATTTATCGATAAATTCCAGGGATTACCTATAAGTTGTCAAGGTCGATAATTTATACGTTTTCAACGTTTCCTTTCCGATAAGGAGAGTCTGCCAAGAGTCACTGCTCGATAGGTTCTTGCGGAGTTGTCAGCTGATGGGGTTTCAGCGGCACAGGTGATTGGCTAGCGTTGGTGGGAAGCGTGTTCGTAGCCGTTCTGCTCTACCTCTTACACCTTGTTGTACGACTGTGACCGTCACCACGCCATAATATCTGGTGTTTACTCCTGTAATCAGCTGATTTCCTCGAAAGAATTGTTCCGCTAGCGAAATAGTTAGACGTCTCTACCATCTTAGCGGATTTCCTGCAATGAATATTTCGCGTTTCTACAATATAACGCGAAATTTAAATATTTTGGATGATTTTTTGATTTTCATTTTATAACATTTTTATATTACAAAAATAGTCTTTTATGGGACAAATTTCCGAATGTAATAAAGATAGATGTGCGTTCCTGCCTACTCTAGCCAGTCTAAAGCATACCCAATTTGTCGTACCTTTTACACCTATTGTTGTGATATGTATTGTTCTCATTTTTTCTTATACTCTTCTTATACGGCTTTAATGAAACATGAAAAATTTTCTTAGATTTATGCAGCTTGTATCAGCCAAATATTTTATAACATTTTTCACAAGAAGAAGGAAGATATTTAAAAAGATATTCCAGAGGGTTAAGGTTAATTCCTGTCTTCAAAAGACATTCGGCATTAGGACGTGAGGGAAGGGCACTTTAAATATGGCACAGGGGGTTCGACTCCCGTCCTCGGCTGGCTTTTATCGAGCGGTACTTAGAATAGGGTGGCTACCTGTGGATAGTTCCTCCCTCTATGACCCTAAGCGGTTGAATGGAATTTCATCTTAAAAGTAACCAAGGTGGAGATGCATCTAGTTTTCAGAAATGATTTTAAAAGTCTCGGTGGTCTTAAAATGTCCATATCTATTGAAATTTCGAATTAGTTTCCAATGTAAGTGCACCATACGTAATAAACGTAATCTATTTGAGGGTCATTTATACCAAATGGAAAAAAAAAAAAAAACAAGAAACATAGCCTTTTGTCTCGGTCTATGCATGACTATCCGCCACAAATCAACTACACAACAAAATTATCGAAAATAGGCTGTACATTTCGTCATTTTAAATTTTAGAATTTTTTCTCCCATTCAACCACTTACACTTAGGGTCATTGAGGGAGATGTTATCTACTGATAACCACACTATTCTAAGCACTGAGGCCACTCGGCAAGCATTTATTTCTTGACAAAAGCTTGCCCGGAGAGAGACTTAAACCCGTAGCACCAATATTGAGAGAAACAAACTAATTGTGTCAACCCCGGCACCCCATTTGAGTATTCAAGTGTTTTTCTTTTGTGTTTAATCCTAGTTTTATTGAGATTTCAAAATAAATTTCATATCAGCTTGTGAACATCTTCAGAATTGGTTTCAATACAAATTTTATTGCTAGTTTTTTTTTGTTTTGAGAAATGCATTCTAATCATTTAGGACGTATTATTTTCTGAAATCTGTTGATTAATTATATGGTAATAATTTGCCTGGGAGAAAGCTAGATGCATAGCTTGTGAGCTCCTCAGGTAGGAATTAACGCCCAGTAATTGAAGGCTCCGCTGGGGTTGGACAACAAGAAAACCGGTCTGGGAGCTGCTATCTCGCCTTGTTTACGTCCGGTAGTGAGGTCGACAGATGTTTTTCCGTCCTTTTATAATAAGTTTTTTTATAACTCCTAGATGAATAATATCCACTCACTTGATAAATAATATCCTCGGAAAAGTTAATGTTGCTGAGGATGGCACTAGACCAACCGGGAGAAGAAAGATGGAGAACTGGGAACGAGTGCTAAACCTTAAACACACTGCTAAATATAATCTTCATCTTAGACCATTCCTAAAAATGTTACAATAAATTCCTGATGGGAAATTGAATTCTGTCCCTATTTTACATTACGAAGTTCCTCAGAACACTAATAATAATCCTCTGTTAAACAATTATTCAATTTGGTCTATGTATAAATTATCCCTTCCCGTTATCCGATGTTCTGCAATAACGAATTCATTCAATGGGTTGTCAGGGTAGATCAAGGGATCCGTTCGAGTCTCGCAATCCTGGCGCTACGGGTTCAAATCCCGCTCAGGGCAAGCTTTTATCTATAAATAAATAAATAAATTGTCCTGAGCCATGGATGTTCAGAATAGGATGGCAATCTTTGGATAGGGTTGAAGGGGAGGCTACCTCTAAAATAAAATAGTAATAAATAAAAAAATTAATAAAAAAAATGGTTTGTGAAAATAATCCCAACAACCGAATTTGATCTCTCTCTTTTGAAGACTTACATTAAATTATGTGACTTACATTCATAAATGTTCTTTTAATTTGTGTATTTCACAAATATGGCACAGAACCAAAAATTTAAAACTACCTTTTTTACAATACTAACGTTTAGTGCAATAATTTCGAATAAATTAGTTCTCAAATTAATTTACAAATACGGTACTCCTCTAAACTAATTTTTTGCCCATTTTAAGTAAATACAAACTCTAAATCCATCTGTATTCCAACTATTGAATTACTTTTATCTTGGTTAATTTACTGGGGATAGTTAAATTTACAATTATCCCCCATTGTTCAGTTTGTCAGAAAATTACATCAGCTTAATTCAGTACATGAGACAAAAAGATAGGAAGGAGTTTATTTTGATAAAATACAAATTTATCAAAGTTATTGACCTGCAGGTCACAGAACGATCTGAGACAAGGTTGAGGACGACTCTCCACATTTCTTCCTTCTTCGTGATACTCTTCAGGTACAGATTTCCTTGTCAAAAAGAAACATGGAGCCATTGGCGAGACTACTTACCTAGCCATGGCTACATGGGAAGGCATTGAGGCGTTATTGGTGCAAAGTGTGACGTACTCCGGCAATGATCAAGCAGAACTGAATGATGGCCTTCCCCACGAACTCGAGGTCACAGCACGAACTGAGACAATGTCGAGGCCTACTGTCTGAATTCCTCACCCCAATCTTCATTAATATCTTGCATATACAGCCTCTATCAGCGTATTTTTTTTTTTTTTTTACAACAAAAAAAAATTAAAAGACTAACTATCCTTTGCAAGGGTGGAGGAGATAGTCAAATTTGAAAAATAAATTGGAAACTTCTGTCTAACTGTCCAGACAGAATTTCATTTGAACTTGGAATTCGTGGCAACGAAGGAAATTAAAAGAAGACGACATACGAGAAGTGAGGTACAAAGTCCATGGAAAATCCAATTAATATAGTGCTCTTTGGGATACTGAGAGAAGAACGCTATTTTACGACACTATTGGTTAGTCTAGTCGCTATTAATTATATTTGTTGACATAATTTATTTATTTGTAAAAATTTAATTAATTTGTTTGCCAGAATTAATTTATCAATACAATTTATTTAATTTTGGAGAGTATTGTNTTAATTTTTTTATAAAGTTTAATTTATTTAATTTTAAAATTTAATTTAAGGAGTATCATTCAATTATTTGTTATTGATAATAATATGTCTGTGATATAATTCTGTTCTAGGTGCCTGATGAAGGTGTATTGACACCTAAACTGGTTTCTTATTAAGTAAATTAAAATGGGAAAACAACCAGTATATCATACCTAAAGTGATCAATATTTCTTGATGCTTAGGTTTTGATGTTAATGCAAGCTATCCATCTTCATAGCTAAAGAGTTGTGAGCATAGATTGATGGTGGTGTGACAGCAGCTGTCAAGAGATGCTGATCTGACTTCAGAAGTTGTCGTTCCTGGTGTGTGAGAACAGGCTAGAACAGGGTGGTAACCTGTATTGGCTATTGCTCTGAAGCTAGAGGATTTTGTTGTATTGCCACGAGTTTACCTGGTTGGAGAGACGGACTAAACATGTGGGGTCGTTTAACTACGCGCTAGGATGTGGGGATGTCAAAGGAATGTGAAGGAAGAGAAGAGAAGTGTGAAGAGGTATGATCTATGACGTGTGTGTGTGTTTGTATGTGAATAGGTGGAAGGGGGGTGTTCAAATCTCTAAAAGCTTAAGATTTCAGTTTAAATGAAATTTTGCTTATTGCTTTAGTACAAGAAACGAACGGCTGAGTTCAGTAATACTTGAAATCAGTCGATGGATATAAAGGTTAGGATAGAGACCAAAATTATTTTTCATTTATTATTTTACTTATTTATTAAATGTTAGCTAGCCTCCCTTTCATCCACTTAGAGTTGAAAGGAGACTAACCCATGGAGGGAGGGGCCATGCCGTTCTAAACATCCTTCGCTCAGAAAAAAACTTTTATTTGCCGATAAAAGCTTGCCCAGAACGGGATTTGAACCCGCAGCGTCTGGATTGCCAGTCCCGAACAGATCCCATTAGCTACTCTGACACCCCTTAGTCGCCAAAATTTAAAAACCTACCTTTGTTATTTTTAGCGTTACGAAAATTATGAATAAAATGGCTTTAAATGTTTGTATTATATTTAAATCCATATTAGTACTCATTGTGATGATTATTCATTTTTAACAAAAAGTGAAATCTTTTTTCACTGCGCATATATATCTGACTCTTATATTTTTTATTTTATGAAATAAAATGAATACATTAGTTTAAATGATATGGAGAGCTCAATAGAAAAGTTCGTCACGCAACAGTTCAGTAAATCAAGCGAATTCCTCACTTGATGAAAATTTGTGTTTGAATTTTCCATGTCACATACATGTGTGTATGGCGTTAATGGTCATCAGGCTGCCACGCAATTTAAAAAATAAATAAATAAATATGCATATAATTTAAGTTCAAATAGAGAGTTTTTGCCCTTAAAGATTATCAGTAGAGACTTTGTTGGGGCTCGGTCAAGGTTGGAAATCAAACCTGACTGACACCTATCAATTCTCCACTGAAATATAGAATTTAGAAAGAAGAGTTTTTTTACCATTAATAATATTATTAGATGATTTTAGTTGGGGTTCAGTCAAGGTAGATCCATGGTCAGATAATCTCTATTTTTATTTATTTAAATTTGTGTTTTTTTGGATCTACCTTCTAATAATAATCCTCTGTTAAACAATTATTCAATTTGGTCTATGTATAAATTATCCCTTCCCGTTATCCGATGTTCTGCAATAACGAATTCATTCAATGGGTTGTCANTATAACTGTAACAAATAATAATAAGAGTAATTATAGTGGCGAATAATTAAAAAAATATGGAATTTTAAAATTTTTTTGCTACTGTACAAAAATCCAACATTGAGTCAAAATGGGTTTATTTTTAAGTACTGATTCCAAATTGAATGACAACATAATCGTTGTTTTATGTGAAAAAATTATAAATAAAGTTAATTTTTTTTAAAAGATTTCTAAAGGAATGTACTAACTAATTAAATTGTTCTTATGACAAATTTTTGGAACATTTTTCAAAATTTATTCCACCCCTGACCATTAGATACCAAAAATGGCGGTTGTTAGGTATAACACATCTTTTATTTAATTTTTTTTTTAATGACAAAATAATTCATTCATTAATATTATATATTATTTTTTAAGTTTAAAGGATTTCAATAGCGACGGAACTCCTATTACGAAAATAGAATTGAAGGCCGACACCTGCAGTAAACTCATTAATATCTCGCATCATTATCTACACGCTTTGACGCAGCGAGATTGATGTTGAGAGCCACTGATGATGTTCCATTATACTCCCATAGTGAGAAGAACCTCCATTGGTTGCATAGTACAAGAGTATGTGCAGCGTCAAACTTAATTTGTTCGTTCAAGCGGCTGTATATCTGATAACAATTGGCTAGAGGTTAGTTGTGGTTTTCCCAGTACAATTGTTGTTTGAATTTGTTTAAAAGAGAAATAAATTTGCATAGGTTAGAAAGAAGCAAAATCAGAAAACTGAACGAGTCATTATCGGCAAACTTCATTATTAAGTTTTTTAAATTTTGAAATTTTATGTTTTGTACCAATTAATGTTTTCAGAGGATTCCAGCAAGACAATTGCATTCACCAGCAACAGAGCAAGAACTGTTTGATGTCCACCCCGCCCAAAGTGTGAGCTACAATTAAAGGCTTCTGGGTGCACAGGAATCTTACGGAAAATCTGCTAGAATTAAACATATCAGTGCCTCAACGCTCTGTAACTCCAAGTTATCTCAATGAAATTTGGAATGTTGTTTTTTTAAATGCAAAACGAAAAGCTAAATTGAACCAATAGGAGTGGTTTATTAACTCAAGTGCAAGTATAAAAGTATTTTCTAAATTTTAGTGCAAGGGAACAGAATATACTGTCCCAGCCAGGACTCGAACCTGGATCTCCTGCTTTCCGGGCCGGTGCGTTTTCCATTTACGCTACCGAGACAAGTCTGATAAGTTATTAAATTATTAATCTACTGGGACAGTTAGATTTTACATTCTGTTCCCTTGCACTAAAAATTGTTAAAATTTACGTGGGATTAAATATCACAAAAAAAAAAATATTTATAACGTATTTTCTATGTATCTGCCATATTTAATTTAGATAAGTAAACTCAGAGCATATTCTTTTATAATATATACTGATAAAATAAATACTTTAGATGCTATATTGTGAAGAAAAACAATTGGAAACCAAAAATTTTAATTTTAGGGTTTATAAGTAGAAATTAGTTATTTTTCTTCATCAAATTTATCTTTTCGCTTATAAATTTAAAAAGATAGATAGAGGATAAGTTCGTTACAGAACAAAATCTGACTATTAGCATGAAAAAATTACTGCAATTTAAAGTGGGAGTAAAGAATTTTTTTTTTTTTTTACTTCAGTGGGTGTAGTATTTAGTTAAAAGCACAGATTTTTTTATTGATAAGAGATATTCATATATATGTTTATTTTGTTTATTGGAAAATAAGTCATAATTATGTAACCATCAATGGATTGAATATTATTTAATATATTTCTAGTAGTAGAATAGTAAATAATATACAATAGTGGCGAAACGAAAGAAATAATAAAGATACACATACACACACACACACACACACACACTCACACACAAATACAAACATATATACACAGTAGTTTATTGACTCTGAAAGACGGTTTAACCATTGTCAAACTTTTTTTTTTTTTGCTGTATGCTATTGTTAAATTAATTTACATGTTAAATAACAATGAAGATTATTATCTATCTATCTATCTGTAAGCATTAGGATGTATACGGTGTCAATCTGTATACATACTATCTTTAGCCCAATCACAGCCAGTTACATTTATATTGTCAAAATTATAACAATATAATTACAAAATTTTCAATTTTTAATTTTTTAGCAATGCTACATTAAAATAATGCTTTTACATTATTTAAAAATAATTAAATAATTAATCGTGTAACATTATTATGCCAAAAATAGTATTATTATTATTCTTTCATCAAAAATAATAACAGATATAAAACAATTAAATATATTTTAAAGGGTGTTTCCTTTGAATCCCCTTTCGGCCAGTTGTGCCCCTAAATATAGCATACTGTAGGTTTATCAACGTTTTAAACATTGCACAAACTTGAATTGTATTCCTCCAGCATAACTTGCACATCCAAAAAGGTCACGATAAGGTATAGTATCGTTTCTACCTTGAAAGGAAGTACGATAAATATATTTATAGAGTATATAGTTTAATGAGTATATTTCAGGACTTCATCAAAGTTGAATATGAGAAAAAAAACATACAAAAATAATATAGAAACATGTCTATATGATTTGAGGAATAAGGGAAGCTGAGGGTTCATACCTTTGTAGCAGGATATGCCCCTAAAGGGATGGTACACAGGAAGTGATACGGGAAATGGCTGATAGATATCAGGGCAGCTGACGACACAGAGGCCTGACATAGAGGTAGACAGGATAGGTGTAACCATGTCGACTGTGAAGCACATTAACACGTCATGCGGATGGACGACTGATAGAACGTGGATCCGGAAAGGGTAAAACACGTGTTGCAGGAGCATTCAGCGCATTTCCTGCTCTTCAATGAAAAAGAAATCCTTCATTCAATTTTCTCCCCACGTTTCGACTTACATTGTAAGCCATCTTCAGGGCTGTAAGAGAAACATTTTTAACATTCTGAAAAACTATTACCATAGATCCTATATTTCTTATAATCTTGTTTTGGTTTTGTTAATTAGGCCTGAAGAAAGACTGAAATTGTGGCCAAAACTGCAGCCAAATAAATAAATTTTAATTTGGAGAAAACTAGTGGACCGTCAAGCAATATGAGAAGAGGTTGGTCAGGGATTCGGTTTTGGGAGCTGAAGAATTAAAAACTGATTAGTACACAAAAAGTTTTTTTTTTTCTTCATTTTCGCCAGCGATTTGGCTTAAATTTCACGCCTTCATCAGGGCTGAGTATATATTTAAAAATATAATAAAAAAAACATACAAAAATAATTATGAAACTTTCTATGCGTTATATTACAACATGAATATATAAATTAAATGATATATTTTATTTATTCATGTGCTTATTTATAACATATAGAGCTGGAGAAATTAGTCGGGTTTTTGGCCAGGATTAGAAAAATAAAATACTCAAAAATTCTTGGGTAATTATTTTATTTTTGCCGACGTTTCGATTTAATTTGTAAGTCATCACCAGGGCGATAGTGATGTCTGGAGAGATCTCAGAGTGCAGAGATTAACCTTTTATTTTATGACATATAGACATGTTTGTTTTTTTAAACTGACTAATAAAAACTTTAATTATATTTTGAAATTCCAAGAACATGGAAATTCTTTAAGTTAAACAATTTCAATGAAGTTTTTAGAAATGAATCATAGGCTTTATAATTTTAATAACAATATAAAGGAATTATTAACATTTCTGTGAAGAAACTGATAAGTGATTAGAGTAAGCTATCAGGGGTTTAAGGAGAGATAAGAATGACTCACAAATAAATGCCCCACTATTAATTGCTATCTATCGGAATTTCGCCTATCGACTTTGACCAGTCTCACCTAAGTCATTGTTTTAAATGTCCTTCGCGCAGGAATAGCGAAGACTATTTTCTTTTTTTATCTGTCTAGCACGCACTAATTAGAGGCCCACCCTATTCTAAGCCCACGAGATAGGGCAAGTATATTTTTCTCGATAAATGCTTGCCCATGGTGGGATTCGAACCCACAGTGTCAGGCTTGTCGGCCTCAGAGAGATTGATCCCCTAAGCTAAGCCTGCGACCCTATAGACTAATAAAATTTTAAGTTCCAATAAAGGGTGGAATACTAAAGTGTACATGTATGCATTTGATCTTACAACCCTTAAAGGAAATTTACAACCCTTAATGAATCTGGTTTTAAGTTCATAGTGTACGGAAAGGTGAGATAGCTCAACCTAAAATATCATTCTTAAATATTTTTCTCGAATTCTGTAAAAAGGCCATATAGAATCCTCTATGACCAATCTCTTTTTCTCTATTTTCTCTAATTATCCAAATATAAATAAATTACATTGAGCACCTATTTTATTCTACAATTTTTTCATAAATAATAATAAAGATCATCCCTTAAAGTTTCTATCTTAATTAACTTACATTTTTAATATAAATATTTATAAATAATTATCAATTACATTCCTAAGATAAATAATTATCTTACATTTCTCGTATAGGTAGATATTATGAATTATGAAATATAAATAATATAAAATAGCATTCTATGCAAATTCGATTCTATAATAGTGAATGACAAGAAACAAGTGATTGACACTTTTTCAAAAAAGTCATCTCTAACCCCCTCCCCCCCCTTGACCTATTTGGTTCGCAATAAGAAGATTAATTAAATAATTTGGATACTTTATTTAAATAATTGCGGATACTAGAGCACTTACAAACTAAAAATACACACACACACATGTGTGTGTATATAAGTGTGGGCGTGTAATATATATAGGCGATTTTTAAATGGACAAAACTATTATTATATGCTTAGCTCAGCTTTGATTTGAAGATCTGTTGAAAATTTTCAAAAGTGGTATCATGATACAAATTTGGATGGCTTGATTTCCTTACGAGAAACCTGTAAGAAATTACTTTAAAACGAAGGATAATAAACTCTTCGAAAAAAATCCCTTACTTGAATCAACTAATTTGCATTTCATTCCTAATTTGCAAAATGTGTGCCTTCTCGTGCATGCGTTTGTGAATATGTGAGTGCGCAAGTAGTAACATAGTAATGTAATCACATAAATAATTAATAATTTAATAAATAATAAATAATATGCTGTAGGCATTAACAAATGTACAGTATGAGACCTTGTTCGTTGTCCAAACAATGGTGGATTGTTCGGCAGGGTGTGAGGCTGTCTGGGAATCTCAGTTCGAATTTTCCCGCGCATTGAATGACTCCAAACACCCCGCGGATTTCTTTTTGCACACACTCGGAGGAATCGTTCACCGGGTAAACGTGGGAATGTGGGACCCTGTGGGACACGACTCTTTCTCAAACCAACCCCATTCATAACTTCTCTGTATGGCGAGTTATGAATTGGACTCATGCACTCATTCATAAACCGACAGCCGTACGATGTCTTAAAGAACCCTGACGTTAATCACAAAACAGGGAAGACACTTACACACAGAAGTAATCTCGCGATGACTATGACAGAGCACCAGAGATTAAGGAAGCACTAGCCCTCTAACATACCTTCTTAAAGGAGAGTTTTTTTTACCGTAGATATTATTATTAGATGATTTTAGTTGGGGTCGGTCAAGGTAGATCTCAAAAAAAAAAAAAAATACAAAAAAAAAAAAAAACATTTTATTAATTCAAACATTAACCAATTCCATATAACTCTCATTGCC
>KZ807039.1:0-11111 GCA_000696205.2 Oncopeltus fasciatus
AAAAAAAGTTACCTGCTTGAGGAGTTACTCCATTCCCTAATCATGGACGCTTCAATTGTATCCTGGCCATGCTGCAACATAGTACATAATAAACTCATTAAACTTAACTTTAATTATTACTAGCACTGTTCGTTAGCAGTACAAATAGGCTAAAAATCATATAGGTGCATATAAGCTACATCATATAAATAAAATTTTAAATATGGTAGAAAAATTCTTTCTACACTTAAAGGTTAACTTTATTATTTGATCCATTACCCGGGATCTTTTATCACGTCAAGCTTGTAAAATAAAATAAAATGCAATTGTTCAAATTAAACTGTTTCCATAGAAGATTTAACAAAAATTTGAAATTGTATTTTTCAATCATAAGTTGTAATTATAGTTTCTGTAATGACATTTAAACAAATTTTATAATAAAATTCGAGTCTATGCGAACCTTTTTATTTTAAAATGGATGAATTTTTTTCTCCGAATTCTGAATTGGGGAAATCTGTTTAAATTACGCAGGCCTTGCGTTAGAGACTTTAAAGAACATGCACATTACACTGGACAGAACATATTTACACATTTCCTCTGAGTCCTATGGGGCGAAATATAACATTTCGCCAAATTATCTACGAATGTTGGCTTGCAGTTATTCACCTTGAGGTAGTCGTTCGTGAGGACGCCTCCTTCGAGGCACAGTGACGTGATTGGAGGCTGATAGGGCAAGCTGCTCAGCAAATCTTGCAAGTTGGCATATTGCTCCACAGACGTGATCCTGGATGTCAGTATGGAGGAATAAATGTTGAACATTACGAAGCCGGCCACGCTATTCATTAAAATCAGAATTTCTGACATCTTAAAGCTACACTGGACTTGCAGGCCTGGAAATAAAACAAATTGCATTAGTTTAAATCTTCCATTATTTACACAAATCTCCTAAAATAAAAAAATAAAATAAAATATACAGAAGAGTGAAATAAAAGGTCACACCTCTACTGTCGATGACTTTTATTGAAACGTACAAAGTACTTTCGGAGTAACCGCCTCATCGAGAGTGCTCTAAGAAGAACGATTCTTACCTGAGTCAACCTCTGGCTGTACGAATCCTGAGCTGGAGTCCGACTTGGTTAAGCATCGATCAGCCTAGTGCAGTGATGATGAGGCAGTGACTCCGAAAATGCTTTTTACGTTACATTAAAAGCCATCGACAATGTGGATTGAGACTTTTAATTCCATCCACCTGGTATAAGTAATATCTAACGCATCAGTAAAAAAAAAAAAAAAAAAATATATCCTTCTAATGTCTTGGTATGTGAGTAACCTTGCGAGAAAGCATGCACAACAAAATATTAAGATTTTACTTTGAAAACTGATTAACATACAATATATAGTTATGTATTACCTTGCTGAAAAACATTTCCATAAATATTTAACATAATAGTGGACAGAGAAACATCTTTTTTGATCCCAATATAACACTGATTTGATTTATTATTGATGGGATCTAAATCTGAAATACTCTCAGTACTAATGGATTTAGAAACTCTGAAACAATAAAACAGTAAGAAGTACCAAAGATATAAATAATTTTTTTAATGAATCGCTCTTTTCCTATACATAATCTAATTTAACCATTAGAGTATTAAAAATAAGGGCTCTTTTTACATTTATACATAATTTGGGGAAGACTTTATTTTAGAAGTAAAAGATTGGGAACTTTCTCAGGTATATTGTTTTTTTCTTTACTTACTTAATATGAAAATTTAAATCTTCTTGGGTATATATCCTAGTATTTTTCAATAATTTATCTTTAATCAATATTGGTCAAACTTTCTGTAGATAATTCCACCAATAATGGTCTATTGTTTTTATCCGACTCCTAATGATTTAACAAAATCCATTTCATTAGTCTCATATTTCAAAATTTCAATTATTTCTATAGTTTAACAAGTATTTTCTTGTATGTAAAGTTTGAATAGAGAATTCTCTATTCAGCCCTGAAGAAGCCACCACAGGATGTGCGAAAGCTCGGCAACCATCAAAAACTTTACACGGTCCAACCCGGAAAAAACTTTACATACATCTGATGACTGTGGAAGCCTACGTGAACAAGTATTTTCTTATTAGATTGGAATATTAGGTACTCCACATGTTTACATAAGTGATCATCAATACATACACACACACCCAGACAAATATATATCCTTCCTATACATTCTAAGTAAGATGGGAAAAAAATTCAAAAATATGTTCATAAATCTGAAGATTTGTAAACAGATAGCTAATAGCTGAAATGATCTGACATCGGAAAATTTCCGAAATAAAATAAAATTAAATGTTTTCTAATAATGTTACGGTTCCTGAAATCATGTGATTTCATCACTTAATATTACATTATTCATAAGTTATTTATTTCAACACTTACAGTAATTGTTTTATTCATCATTTCTATATTTAAAATGCATATATATATAGTTAGAATAGTAGCTGGAATACCTGACATTTAGTATAAACCACTGAGTAATCCCGCAATAAACCCATAATACGATTGCCAAGCATATAGTAAAATTACTCCAAATGCCAGAATAGAGTGCTTTAAAGCTGTGGTGTTGTCCATCCAAATAAATACTATACCTGGAAAAAATAAAATAATTTTAATTTTTTGATCCTCTATTAACTGAATATTTAACCGAGTTCTTCCCTACCAAGTTTTGAAGAGGCTATGCGAAGTTTCATATTTCTCATAAAGATCGGAGTACATTGGAACAGGTTTCAGCGATATATCCACTCTCCCCTCAGAAACCACATCACTATTTGGCGATACTATGTATCTTGCACTGTATAATCAAAAAATATATTTTATTTTATTTGATACGCCAAATTAGCTTGTTTCTACAATATATAATACATAGAAAAATCAGGATTAAGAAAGTTTACAGTAATTTAACCACTATATGGGGCGTTCATGCTTTATGTTGGTAGCTTATCAGGCAGGGCTTAGGCCTGCAGAGAGACTAAACCCACAGAAGTAGAACCCCCAGTTCAACCTAGATGGCCCAAATTGCTTCCGTCATCTCCGAGCTTCCTCGACCTCTTTGTGTCTTTGGTGACCTGAATAGTGCGCTCTCTGGTACTCTTCCAGAAGTGACACCAGAGGTCGTATCATAGAATCATGTCTCTAAATGAATAATATCGCTTAGAACTTCTAAATGAAATTAAAATTTCAAATGTAATAAAGTATGGTAGCGTCATAATTGAATATCGTGACTTTCTTTGGATCGCCTGAAATTTGCCACTTCGCAAAAACTTGCGAAGGAATAAATATTTTATTTGGTTGAGGTTTATCATCCCACGTAAACTTTAAACAATTAATGAGAGGGAACAGAATAAAAAAATCTATCTGCCCCAGCCAGGAATTGAACCTGGATCTCCTGCTATCCGAGCCGGTGCATTTACCAGTTATGCTACCAGGACGGTAGCATTAATTGTTTAAAACTTGCGAAGGAATGTTTCATTCCTATGCAGCAAGAGATAGGTCATGCATTTCTCCCTAACGTCTGAAACAAGGAGGTAATAAGAAATCCATCAGGAAAGGAGGAATACTAATCTGGACACGTATATTTCTCCTTTCGTCAGCGTAAATATACGCTCTCCGAGGGAATGAAGCTGTTCAGATTGAGTCGCGTCTTGAACCAATGTGAATTCCCTACGAGAAATCTGCTGAAACATTGTTTTCTTTCGACATAAAGGACGTAATATTAAGTGTAGAATAATGAAACAACACAGACCTGTTCATTGTTAAAAGATTTTTTTGGATTATTGTATTTGTACTGCCTAAAGCCTATTTCAGTTTTTTTAATGAAAGTTAGCATATAAATAGAAAGCCTAAATATTACAATATTAGAATATAATTTCTAAAAATTAAGAATTAATTTAATATGAGAGAAATAACAGCAGAATGCTTCCCATGCGAATCACTAGGCTAATAACATAAGGTGATGTGTGTTGATTTTATAGTACTCAATTTAGTAAAATGGTTGTATTTTTTTTTTTTTTTTTTTTTTTTTGGCTTGGTAAAATAGAAAATAATTACTTAAGTCCACTGTATTCAATAAAGGCTTCCCATATATCTGCTACACAGCCATAAATTTGAGTTCCATTCTTGTTGTGTTGGATGTACGGATAATACTGCAACAATACAAATTTACATTAGATATCTCAAAAGAAATGTAGAACATATATATGTGGCCTATAGCCGAATTTAGTTATTTAATTTAAAGCAGTCATATCGATATGAATTGTAAAATGGAAGAGTAATCTTGTCCTTGGATAAAATTGGACAAATAGTTGTGTGCGATTATTTCTAATATGAAATGCACCTTAAAAAAATATAAATATTTTATTTGGTTGTGGTTTATTATCCCATGTAAATTTTAAACAATTAATTAGAGGGAATAAAATAAAAAAATCTATCTGTCCCAGCCAGGAATCAAACTTGGATCTCCTGCTATCCGGGCAAGCACGCCGGTCCGGATAGCTGGAGATCCAGGTTCGATTCCTGGCTGGGACAGATATATTTTTTATTCTATTCCCTCCCATTAATTGCTTAAAAAAATATTTTTTTTCGATGCAACGGGCATATAATGGGGACAAAAAAAAAGGCATATTTTAGAAGTTACACTTTGAAATTAAGCAATTGGAAATGAGGGTTTACCTCTTTCGTTAATTTTACTTATCCGGTTTATAAGCCTTTGTTATTTGTTTTCTAACTGAAATTTCCTATTTTAAATGTAAAAAGCCGAGTTTTTTATTGTGCAAAATCGGACGAATATGCGAAGGAATTACGGTTAATTTAAAAAAAAAAAGAAAGTCTTTTCTCTGCAGTGGGCGCAATATTTCGTTCTGTCAACGAAGCTCAATATAGATTTTTAATTATAATAGCTATATTCTATAAGAGCAGACATAGAATGTTCAAATATAAATACTTAGCAACTGTAAAACTGAGGAATTTGATTAGCTTACACACCTCCTTCCTGACGGTCTTTTTTTTTTTTAAATGAATAACCGATCATACCAACTTTGACCATTTGAAAATTGATCATTACTAATACTATTATATACAAATACTAATAATACTGTTGGTGATGTAATAAGAAATATAAAAAAGCGGAAAAGTTAGTGATTCAACTCGTCTTGAAAATGTAAAGATTATCAAGACGAATTGAAACACTACTCAATCACAACTTCACAAGAAGTGAGACATAACATGAAAACCTTTTTTTCTTTTTTTCTACTTCACGAATCAGGATATTCTCAATTATTATTCTTAAATTTCTCTGATAAACTCTTAAAATTTGTCTTTTATCAATAAACAAGCATGTGTTAAGTCTTACCACTCTAAACTAAATATCCCGCCAGTTACATTGAAAAAACTTTATGTACTCTGTTATCACATTTCAGGTGATCCCCCAATCTTATGCGCCATGCTTTGGTTGATGACGAGCAAAGGTTTTTATTTTACATTTAAAAGCGATCTGCAAAATTTCATAAGGGGGAACAAACAATTGCGGCCTCTAGGATATCAAGGTAAATGCTTACGGTTCGGGGAAACCCCCACTCCTAATTATTCTACTTCACTGTGTAAATCCTAAAATATGAATTTTTTTTTCTTAATGAAAAAACAGATCAGGGTAGGATTTCTCTAATTTACTCTAAATTAAATATCATGCCAACTAAATTGAAAAATATTTTTTAGTCGCACTTGACACATTTATTGTCATTATAACACTCACTCCTATTGGACCGATTTTGAACTTATTATTACATTTAACAGCTTTAAGTGCCGATAACGTGTTTTGTCTTGCAACAGCCTGCACCGTATTTTTCCTTTCAGAATATGTCTGCTTACATGTTGATGCACTTCTAGAACGAGATTATTTCCACCACAAAAAGCATTAATACCAACCAATATGTTTTTTGACGAAGTGCAAGGTTCTCTGGAAATATATCAATATACGTATATTTATAAATTGTAAGATATTTATTATTTGATTTTATTTACTATTATAAAAGTTTATAATCTATTCCTACTTGAAATACACTATGAGTTTCTACAAATATGTGAAATAAATTTAAGAAAAGAGTATGAAAAAAATAGTCCTTTCTTAGTTATTAACTGTGAGAAAAGTAATGTTTCCTATTTATGGGAACCTTTTTTAAAAAAAAACCATTAAATTCACTGTCCCGTATTTATGGATGTTTGATGAATCTCCTTCTCACTTAGCTTTAATTATTTTGTACATTATTTTACAAAATTTAAATTAATTTACATTAAAAATATGACATTCTCTTTAATTATGAATTTCTTAATTTCCTTAATTATATTCACGTGTTAGGGGATACTTCTATTTCTATAATATTCCAGCATACTTCTTTAAGTATATATATATAAGTTAGGGCCACCAGGGATCTCCCAAACCCTTTCAATTCTTCTATGGACGTCTCCCATAGTTGGGTAATTAAATGTGTGGAAATAAAAATAGAGAAAAATACCCAAGTATACAAGGAAAACAATTGAATAAAATGCTATCTAAATATTTGAAGGAAATTAATGGCACCGTGTTAACAGGATTGGATGCAATGATGATCTATAGCAGAATGTATATCTACTATCGTAGGAAAGTCGGAAATATATAGTATGTCGAGAATGGGACCGAGCACACTGTCCTGAGGAACTCCCGCTTCTACATGGCAGTTGTTGAAGTAATCTTCAGAGCCGAAAAAATATAGTTATAATAATAATAGATAAAGAGTATTGGGCATGATACGCTTTAGCTTGCATAGATGGTCCTTGTACCACACACGATCAAAGTCCAGTGATAATACACCCAGATACTCATCCATACAATACTCCATTTTCACAAGGGATAACGATATGCGATCCATATCGCGAAACTCTTGCTGGGATGTATAGTGAGGGGGGTAGAATCCAAACTGATGGTCGGGAATAAGTTTACTGGACTGTAGGATCACGAACATTCGTTTTAGAAGAATTATTTTCGATAAGATAGGTAGGCTTATAAGACAATAAGAAGTGGGATATTTGGGTGGGTTATTTTATTTGGGGAAGAGGATTATAATGTATAGCAATGTCTGTTGCTATTATAATGTTATAATGACTATAATATACAGTTATATATNCCGACTACAAAGCCCAAATAGAATTATACCAAACTATACAAGTGGACTATAACACTTTTTCGTAAAAGGATGGCAGATTCATTAAATAAATACTTTTTTTTTTTTTTCTTTTTACAAGTATAGGTGTGTATATTAAGTAATTAAGTGTATTACTATACTTCCTTTTTTTTTTCTTTTTTTTTTTTATAATTTAGTAAATTTTTTTACATTTCTTAAAGCTTATGGAATACATTAAGTAATTCAATAGTCGTATTTATAAGTTTTTTTTTAAATTTTAAACAACCTTTTACATGAAGTCCTGGTATTTAAACTACCATTAAATTAATCATATTAAGTCATTGGACATGAATCTAACAACTCACTTTTGTATTTTAAAAATCTTTGAAGCTTCCTTATCGCAACCTTACAAGGGATTGCTAAAAAAATGAAAATAAATTATCCCTCGGTTTATACTTAATGAGTTTTTATTGTTTTAAATACTTGTATGTTTTTTTAAAAATTCATTTGCAACTTTATTATCTATTTTCCTTATCTCATTTATCTGTGAATTTCAATTTCAATTTTGATCCCTTAAAATTTAGTATTCATGACCATTTTGAAATCTAACATCTGAAGATGTAGGTTCCATCTTTACTTTAAAAAATTACATATTGTTTTTCGGAAGTATTTAATGACAGATTTTTCTGCACCATCCAATTATTAAAAAATGAATATGAAGTTTTTTTAATAATATTTATATTAATAGTTAATTAGTCATTTACTTTTAATTACAAAATGCAGTCAGATCTTCTGCAAATAAAAAATATTTTTCAAATTTACCAATACTTCTTGTGTCTTAGAGTTTTTAGGTGCCAAGCTTTCCCACATCGTGTGATGGCTTCTTCAGGGCTGAATGGAGAGTGAGACAAAGGCACGGTTGAACCCGGAAGAAGTATTGGTAAATATGTCTGAGTACCATGGAAGCCTCCGTGAACAAATATTTTTCAAGTTAAAAAAATGATGAAGGGTCATTTATGTATAATAGTCACAACAGTGGACTATTGTTTACGCCTCTATTCATATGAATTTCAATGAATTTGTTAGAGTCATCGTAAAGAATAAGATTGCATTAATTGTAATGCATTTCTTCCTGTCATAACTTACAATTTATTAGTAAGAATACTATACTTGTAAGTCAGAAAAAAGTCTTGAATACATTTCTTATTTAACAAACTTATCACTTTTATAGTCAATATATTTTGATTTCGTGGAATCATTCTTCTTTTGTGTTTCATTATGTCATATTTTGGGGAAGATTAAAAACAATTATTTGTATTCATTACAAATAATGGCCACTTTTTATTATTTAAGATAGTTTCTCTTTTCTTTAATTGTACGAGGTCATTTATTTTTATTTTTTGGTTACTATCAGCATTTATTAGCTTCCATAAGATATATTTTTAGAATATTGTTATTTAGATTTAAAGATTTTATGAGTTATTTCTTTGTATTTATTTACTTTAAAAAATTTTAAAAACGATTTAATCGCTGGACGGTTAGAATAACCAGTAGAGAGAATTTTCCTCCCTCTTGAACTTTTATCCATAAAATTGACATTAAGTTACTGATTAATTAATAAATTAAAAATGATTTTAAAAATTAATGATATTTTTAAAATGTAAGAAGTTTCCGTTGTTTCTGATAATTTTAAAATAAATTCTTTTGTTTATTCTTTAAATATAAAAATCATAACCACCCTGATCAGTAAACTGTAAAAACAATGAAGCATTGATTTGGTATTTACACTCCAAGCTGATTATACTAAGTTTTTGGTAGCGTATAATGCTATTTTTGCCACTTTTTGACAATAGGTTACTGCTTAATTCTTGTACATATTATCGCCTAATGAAATAAATGACTGCTCGTGATTATCGTTTTATCTGCAAAAGCTAGTTACAACACTGTAACCTTTAACTGAAAATGTTTCTGATGTCCTCCTCAAGGACAGTAAGGAGAGTAAAGACTCTATAGATAAATAGAGAAATAGTTATTTCTATAGATAAAAGTATTTTAAATCTATAAAAATAACTATTGACTGTACCGTGTCCTGTAATGACTTGAGTCAGTTAGAAGTCATTGTTTCGCTTCTTACAGTACGTCTCTACGTCTGGTATAAATATGTATAAGTGTCTTGATTTGTGTATATTGTACTTTCTATATTTATATACAGTTTCTTCTTCCGGGTTGGACCGTGTCAAGTAGTTGATAGTTGCCGAGCTTTCGCACATCCTGCACATTTCGCACATTCTTCAGCCATCACAGGATGTGCGAAAGCTCGGCAACTATCAACTACTGGACACGGTCCAACCCGGAAGAAGAAACTGTATATACATCTGACGACCGTGGAAGCCTACGTGAACTTTCTATATTGTCTTTTTTTTAGTGCACCTTTGTGTAATAGATGTTTTAGGTGTTGTTTTGAAATATGTTCGTAGCACACAGTCAGTGAAGGATCTCTGGATTCAGATTTCCCTGCTCTGCCAGTTAATTCATTCTCATGTGTACCTGAATGCCCTCTTATCCAAACAAAGCTAATCCGGTTGTTTCCTATTGTCTGTAAGTTATGTAAAATTCTCTTTATTTCTTCGACTATGGGATAGGGGCATTGTCTATTTATAATCATATCGAACGATGATTGGATGTCAGTTAATATATTAATGTTTATATTTGTCGGTCCTTATGTGTGTATGTAGTCCAGTGATTTCAGGATGACAAATTGTCCATCCTGTTGTTGTTTTTTTTTGTGCAATTTGGTCCTAATTTGAATTTAAATATATATCTTTGAGAATTAATTTTTTTTAAATGAGACTGCTACATTCAATAAATTCGCCATCTTTACTTCTGTCTGTGCATATTTGAAAATCCGTTCATCGTTAAAATTTAGTATTACGAGTATTTCTGGGTAAAGGGCTGGGTTTACATATTTTTATAATTTTTTAGCACTATTATACATTTAATAAATCAACTTTTTTTAAAGGGCATGGGGCATTATGAACTAGAACAAATATGTTAGATTTACTTGTCCATGATATTTTTAGTCCTCGACATAAGAAATTATATTCTTTCTGAAGTTNTATAATGTAGCAAATATCTTCATCTACTTATATTAAGAATAAATTCATGGCTTCCGACAAGGCTTTCTCGCTGTAGACATCATTCCTTTCACTTAACACAACCAATGTATCTCCTTAATGTATATTATGTGTCATAGTTTGATGTATGCCTTCAAAACATGTTTTGTTTGTTGATATGACCTTTACCTTTATTATATTTACCTCGGCTGTCATGTATGTGATACATTTCGTCCTTGGTTATTAGCTTATTAGAGGCTGTTTTATTTCCTCTATTTGTTTTCGATGAATTTATTCTTCAATTTAGCAATCGTTTTATCTCTTATAATATAATGATATTAAAAAAATACTGTTCATTTAATTTTATTTAATGTTAAGTTTAGTTGTTGCTGTTCCTTTTATAATATTTTTGCTAATGTGTTATTGATATTTTTTGAAGTTTTTATTGTTTTTTAACGGTTCCTCAATTTGACCATATGTATATTTTTCAAACATTTTTCTCTGTGCATTTAATAATTAATATGCATTTATTAATTGATATTTTATTATTTTTTAGTTTGGATGTTGTCTGCTTAGAATTATAGTAGAATTCGAATAATGAGTAATACAAAATTCTTATCTTCCCACGAAAAAACTTGTATATATGCATAAAGATTTTTTTGCGTCTATTTATACACAACAAGTCTAGTTATAAAATTTTCGAGAAATCTTTACACGTTTTTTCATGAAATGATGTTTTCTTTATCAGATAATAAAGTTGAAATTTTCTAATTATTTGATACATATATTTATACGTATCAAAAATTAATACTA
>KZ807039.1:24396-37679 GCA_000696205.2 Oncopeltus fasciatus
TTATCACTGTATAGTATTAATAACATTTAAATTATTTTTAAAATAATATATTTTAACTAATTAATAAGGAGTAATACTTTTTTTTAATTAACAAAAATGAAAAATATAATATAAAGTTTTTATCGGTGAACATGAACAATTATATATGTGTGTCATATGTGAACATGAGTACATATACCTATTTATTACATTAAACTTAAAGTACAAAAAAAAATTATTGGGAAAAATGCAGTTTTTCTAGTTTTCAATTCTGTGTGCCAGTGTGCAGAAGTACACTTCCCTGTATATGTTTGTGTAAACTAAAGTCAATTCCATTTGGGTTTTAAATGACAAGCTAAGTGATTAGACCTTGCTTATAATTTTCTACATTGCTAGCTAATTTTTCTGGCAGCCAAAAATTGTTTGCATTTTTTAAAAATGTTATGGCTTTAAATTATTTTGTTGGTTTGATTTGGAATCATGAGAAATAAGTTTGAATAAATCTTTTCATATCTAAATAATGCACTTATTTATAGCATTATTTCCTATATTATGATGGTTGAAGTATGGTATTATGCTTCAAAGATATTTCTTTACTGATTTTGTATATTATATTGTGCTCTCTCTCTCNTAATCATAGGAAAAAATTAATCATATGATTATATCAAATAATAATAATTATTTTTAGGTTTATGTTACAATGATCAATAATTTATAATTTTATTTGAAAGCATGGAGATAATATATTTCCACTTCCTCTCTGAAACTTAATTGATATGATAAGTAAAAGTAAAATATTTAAATTTTATTTAGAGGTTTCTAAACATGTTTTTCTTTTCTTTGTATTCTCCTACATCTTAGTATTCTTAGTTACATAGTTACTTTTCTTTAACTTCTTCTATCTGTGCTGTCATCATAAAGAATGAGATTAGTATTTATCTATTCTTTATTTTGGAACAGCATAGTTGAACAAGAGAATCACTTTAAGGCTGTGAGAATGGACTTCTGAGTAGATATGATCACTTCTTTATTATTCATTTTTAGTTTCCTTCATTGAAATTTTTCTCTCTTCAGTCTCTTCTCGTCTTATTCCAGGTGAACACCTCTAATTTTTTTTTTTTTTTTTTTTTTTTTTTTTTTTTTTATGAAGACATTGAGTAATGAGTAGATATTAAAGTCATTTCTTTCCTAAAATTTAATAATATTCCTGAGGTTTAAGAATTTTAACCTCATAAAAAACCATTTAATTAAAGGTTTTGAAACTTGAACTAGGTTTCTAGTATGTTGAAATATAGATTATGATAAATGTGAAAGGTTTTAAACTATCTTCATAATACTGATGGCTAACAAAATAATAATTTGGATTTTGATCAGATTGAGCAGATCTTATATAAACCCATATGCTCGGCTAAATGTATATTTCACTAATAATTAAGATTATTATATCTTACTTTAAAGCTAATTAATTAATTATTGCACTGCTTTAGTTTTTAAAAAGCTCTATTTATTTTGTATTTCATTGAAAAAAATATATGAATTGCTTTTAAAAATTTCATACCTTTTTTAAAATTTTAATTTTGAATATTCATTGATAAATTTTGTACCAAGAAATATATTTTGCAGGTATGCATTTTAATTCATTATTTTTCATGAGTTTCTGTTTATTTTCTTTTATTTCTTTGTTATTTTTTTATAATTATTTTACTTTTAAAAACCATTACTGCAGATTAGGGATGGTTGGGAAGTGATAAGCCTGTTATTTTTTTATCTGGTAGTTAGCGGTGTGTGTTGACTAAACTTTGCATTGGTTGCTGATTTTAAAAAGTAAAAGAAGTAATTTGGCCTAGTTGGTATGTTCTATAAAGACTGTTTTATTTTTGACAGGCACACTCCTGTTCTTAGCAGTCAAATTATTTTGTCAGCTGCTATTATTTTAAGTCATAGTTAGTCTTGTCTGGAATTGAAGTGTAGTTAAACTAAAAGTTACAGCAATCCCGGGCATTCCACTTTGTATTGTAATAGAGCCATATATTTTAATGTACTATTAGAAAATATTTATAATTATATGAATATAGTGCTTGAATAATAATATACATTTTTTATTACATCATGAGAGATTTTTTTTGTCAAAGTTACTTTTTGATAGAGCACTTTTTTTTTTTTTGTTTATTACATAGAATCTAGTTTGTTAATTGATAAAAAGTAGCAGCAAAATGAAAACCCTGTAACAGTGACAACTCATCCCAGATGTAGAGCAGAAAATAAGTAGTGATAAGAGACAAAGTAACAGTATAATTTACCACCTCCTTAAAAAAAGGATGCTTGTTGAAAATTTGTTCACTTTTTTTTTTTACAGTTTTATAATTTATAGTAAAGAAAATAATCAAGCTCTGGACAACAGCAGAGGGTCAGTATTCTTGGCAAAAAGTATTTGTATATTCTGACAGATTTTAGCTTATTTTCTTATTTATAAAACCAAATTATTTATCCTCTTTGCCATAATTTAGTTTTATGTTCCAAAACATTATTTCCAAAAAACATATAATGGAAAAAGAATCTGTACAACTCAACTTTTTTTTTCTTGTAAACCGCTCTATGAAGATGAAATTTGGGCATAAGCTCTATCTGTGCAGGCTTGATGCCTAATTTAATGTGACCTTGAATTATGAGTCAGAGGGAGTTTAAAATTTTAGGGAAATTAAGTGAAATATTGTTAAAATTGTTTAACAGGAAAATGGTTGCACCTGTCAATATGGTGTTAATTCAATTTTATAATCTCAGAGACAGTGGGAATGTCCATCAGTCATGTGTTTTTTTTTATTCTTTTTTTTTTTTAATAAATAACCTATTACACTAACAAACAGTAAAAGAAAATTTAATGAAATGTGATATTAGGTTTGCTCCTTAAACCACGAAATGCCTTATTTTATAAATGAACCAAGGATTCTGACAAGGTTGAAATTTTTTTAAAGTAGCTATAATTTTAATGTTAATTAACATAATGTAATAAGAATTATTCCTCTTAATAATAAATAGGGGGGAAATTAACTTTTACGCATGCTAAAAGCTTCTCCTTTACATAAAATCTTTCTCTAAAATTCTAGAAGATCTTGCAATTAAGCAATTCTCATTTTTTTGTTATGTCTATAGTTTTATTACAATAAATTTTATAAACAAAATTTATCTGTCAGAGAAATTTTTGCATTTATTCTATTTCTTTATTTTTTAGGATGGGTTCATGGCCAGAGGATGTTGGCATATTAAATATGCACCTAGTTGTACCTGGATCGTATGTTGCTCAGTCTGAATTAGAAGGATTCCATGGGGTTTCAACTGGAAAATATACAATTGGTTTAGGACAAGACAAGATGGGCTTTTGCAGTGACAGGGAGGACATTAATTCACTTTGCCTTACTGCCCTCAGTCAGCTAGTAGAAAAATCTGGCATTTCTTTTTCTGACATTGGGCGGTTAGAAGTTGGTACAGAAACTATACTAGATAAAAGTAAATCTGTAAAGACTGTTCTCATGCAGCTTTTTGAGGAAACTGGGAATCATGATGTGGAAGGTAATCCATCAACTTTATTATTTATATTTAATATATTTATACTAGTATTAGAAAGTTTGGAATTTAGGCTATAATACAAATTATGCTATTATCTTATATTATTAAAATGGAGATTTTTTATGATGTAGATTATTAGTATTGGGTTCAGTCAAGTTTGATAAAAGAAAATACAATTAAAATTTTTTATTTTTTATTATTTTACATTGTAAGCCATCCTCAGAGCTGCTCAAATACAATGTCATAAGAAAACACAAGAAAAAATGTATGATTTACATTATTGTAATAAAGGAAAATAAATTTAAATAAATAAATTATATAAACTTAATGTAATTAAAAGCAATGTAATATGAAATGCCTTAGAAAACAATAACAATATGTGTAGTAAGTTCACCACACCCACCTAATTAGTATTTACTTTTAATTGAAAATTTATTATTATCACTGTAGGACCCCAAATTTTATTCTCTTTGGAACAAAAATAGGCGAACTTAAAATTTAAAACAAAAGAGCAAGGTTTCCATAAAGGAAAAAGTATCATTACATAGCTATTTAAAAGTACATTACTCTAGTCAACAAAAGCACATAAATTAAGGGCCAACTTAAGGGATAACCTGTAACTTCGCACATTAATATAAAGTTTTTATATTCTTTATTATACATTTTTATTTAGCTCAATAATATGAATGTTTATTAACTCAAAAATAGTCATTAATATAATACATTAAGTAGTGCGCATCAACTGCTAGTGGTCATTAGCGCTTCACTTTTATTATAATACTTGTTATGCCTCATCTATTTTAATTAAACAACTAATAATAAAAATGAATAGTAGTCTAATTGTAAATAACTAATTAAATAAAATAGAAATCTAAACAAATAAAAATCTTAAATTAACAAAATTTTCAGATTTTTTCTTCTTCTTTTTTAATAGTTAAATTTATTTAATAGTAAAATATCTGTTATTTTTAAAGCTATCATTAAATTTTTCTCATACAAGTAAGACTTTTATTTCATACATTTTGATACAATTTGTTGTACTTCAGATATTCAATTATGTTATTGAAATTTTTGTTTTCTTCCAGTTTTCCTTTGGTTCCCCATTTATGCTAAAAATATGCTTTATAGTTTGTAGTTGGGGACACTCGCATATAATGTGGTCTGCCATGAGTAGATCTCTGCATAGGCTACAAGTGGGTTGTCGCATATCAACAAGATGGTTACCCAGCGTTAGATATGTATGTCCTATTCACAGCCTCATAATAACAACTGCATCTCTTGTTAACAAGTTTTCATGTGAGACCGAAGCTCAGCCTTACGGTGATATGGATCGCAGTCGTGTTGAACTTCTGTCCTATTTTTGTTCCCACTGATCCCAAATTATTTTAGGACATTAATTCTGCATGGTAGACACTGGTATAAGAAGGCAAGAGTACTTTAATGCATCTTCCTTCAGGAAGTAGTACACTGTATCCAATACTATTTTCTGTTTTAGAGCCGTCTGTAAATATTAGTTTAAAATTATTATAGAGATCCAGTTTTTCTTTATACAGTTTTTGAAATTGCACTTTACAAGTTTGTTCAATGTATAATCAGTGGTGTCTTAGGCTACTTGGGCTTATGGATGTTTTTATGAGCGACATTATTTTATCCTCATAGGCTCATACTGCTAGTGGTTAGAATGAGTTCTCATTTTTGAAACTTTTAAATTATCTCCTATTTATTAAGGTGAGGAGAGAGAAAATGTTCTCTTTCAGCTTTAATACTGGCTACATAATTAAGAGTAACTAATTTTTGCCTTAGATCAGGGGGAAGATATCTGGATTCAACTTATATCAATTCAGTTGGGCTTGTCCAATAAGCACCTATCGCTAAGCAAAGGCCGAGATTGAAAAGCCTTTCCAACTGAAGCAGCCAAGTTCACCTTAATGATCTATAAACAGGGAATCTGTAATCAAGTCTTGATGCAAGTCTATCAAATATTCGAAGGAGCATTTTTCTTTGAGCCTTGACAAACATTTTATAATTTTTAAGGCATTGCATTTATTTATCAAATGCTGAATGTGGCGCTTCCATCTTAGTTGTGAATCTATTACAACTCTGAGAAATCTGTGTTCATTTATCCCAGACGAGCTGTAGGATCCTAATGGAACTCTGTAAAATCTGTACCAAAATACTTATAGAACTTAATAGATGAAACAATTAATTATTAATTAATTTCCCAATGTTTATGATCTATATTTTTAAGAAAGTGCATATTAAGGAAGATATTTAGAAGGGTGACTATGATGACTGAGTGCTTCCCCCACTCTCCATCCCCAACCAGTTTAAAGGCAAGCTCAGTGGTTTTGTGGTGGAAACCCCACTCATTCTCCACTTGGCATCATATGATAAAATTTGTTATTTACTCTTATTTATTTCTATCTTAAATGAAACATGGGAGATTAGCTTAGATTAAACTTTAAGATGTGGCAGACTTTTTTAATTATAGACCAGTATTGGGTATATTAATATGCTTATGCCTAAACTCCTAACTCTTAATAGCTTCTGATTAGGGCCTTTGACAGTATACCAAGAATGTGCTGGTCATTGCAAACAGAAGGCATAAAGGAAAAAAAAAAATATCAACTGTGATATAGGAATTTATTTAAACTGGGACCTTCGGCTTATGAGTCGAGTGCCCTATCCACTTTTGCATCCTTGCTCCGAGTGAATGGATAATTTATCTTAGCTAAACAGTAGCTACAGTGATAAGAACGGCCATTTCAGCAGAAATGACATCAAAGAGTCAGAACTCTTTTCATTCTCTATAATATATATAGTCAATAATTGCATCTGATTTCACTCAATCCTTTATTTTCTTTCATCTCATGCCTGAAAAATTGCCATCTCATCAGAAATATTCACCGTACCTGGGAAGACTTGTTTATCATTGATATGTGCACAAAATAGGTTTGACTGAAGCTAATGAAAAATAAGGGTTGAGTGAAGACATATGTATTTATTGACCTTAACTCCATAGTCAATGCTTAAAATAAAAATTATCTTTTGAAAGACTGAAAAGGTTTTGGACTTGAAGCCATTACTACTGAAATGGCTCTGCTATTATTCTCACTTTTATTTCCATAGTCAAGCTTATAATATGTATGTTGTGTAAAAAAATGAATAATTTTCATTATTTATTTCTGAATTCTGGGCCCATATTATTTGATTTTAAACAGACTTTTTTAGCTGCAATATAAAATTAATTAACAAAAACAAATTGATGGAATGTTATTTTTTCACCTTGGCATTTATAGATCTATTTGTACAATTCCTATAATTTTTTTTTTCTAGGTATTGACACAACCAATGCTTGTTTTGGAGGAACAGCAGCTCTAATGAACTCTTTAGCTTGGGTGGAATCAAGTGCTTGGGATGGTCGTTTTGCTGTAGTTATAGCTGGAGACATAGCTGTGTATGCAGAGGGCAGCGCTCGACCTACTGGAGGTGCAGGTGCTATTGCTATGCTTATTGGGCCTAATGCTCCTCTTGTCATAGAGCGTGGGCTTCGGTCTACCTACATGGCCCATGCTTATGACTTTTACAAACCCAATCTTGAGTCAGAATACCCTGTTGTCGATGGGAAACTCTCTATTCAGTGCTACCTCACAGCTCTTGACAAATGCTACCAGCTCTACTGTGAAAAAGCTAAGAAACTTTCTGGACTAACTGGTGAATCCAATGATGCTGTAGGCCTAAATAGTTTTGATGGGATGGTCTTTCATTCCCCCTACTGTAAATTAGTTGAGAAATCTTTTGCTAGGTTAGTTTTGAATGATTTCTGTAACACTCCAAAGGAATTAATTCCAGAAGTCTACCCTGGGCTTGACAAATTTATTGGTACTAAATTAGAGGAAACCTACTTTGATAGAGATGTTGAAAAAGGTTTCATGTCATTTAGTAAAGAACTTTACAAAAGTAAAACATTTCCATCACTACTTTTATCAAATCAAGTTGGTAATATGTACACAGCTTCGATATTTGGTGGACTTGTATCTTACTTGATCAGTAAACCAATTCAAGATCTTGTTGGACAAAGGGTAGGTCTCTTTTCTTATGGGTCTGGATTAGCTTCATCAATGTTTTCAATAAAAATTATTGAAGGACAAAAATTAACTGACTTAGTTACAAATTTGATGTACATACATAAAATGTTAGAGGATCGTACAAAAGTAGACCCAGTTGAATTTTCAAAAACTATGGAAGTTCGTGAAAAAAATCATAGTAAAGCCCCTTATAAACCGGTCGGCCCTTTGGAATGGTTACTCCCTGGTACTTGGTACCTTAACGAAGTAGACCAAAATCATAAACGTTTTTATCTTAAAAAGTGAAAGCCTTGGGGAACTCAAATTATTCATACCAAAGTTTCAACTATATTCATTAATATTTTTGTGTTCACTCCAAGTGGCCTTAACCAATCAAATTTATTTGGTGCTTGCAGGTTTATATTGTTAATTGTCTTAAAGAAATATTTATTAGAGCACTTGTTTACCCAAAGAAAAAAGGATTGTTTAACATTTATATTTAAATGAAAAGATTTGAAGACACCTAGTTCACAAAATGCTAAAATCATTCTAATATTTTTAAGTCTTTGTAAATAAAATCTAATTTTAAGAATGGGAGTAACATTACTTCTCCTAAAACATCCTTTTATGTAATATTTTTATAGCTATTTTATTTTTTATCAGAGTATAAATAAATTTTAAATAATAAAATTTACTTTCTATAACACTTTCTATGAAGAAATACTTGTCTTAAATATTGGTGTCTAGAGAGTTACTAAACATTTTTTTCCTTTATTTTTTATGGTTTCTTTGATTTTAAATCCACTGCTTTGTCGAAACTAACCTATCTACCAGTAGGCTAAAAATGCACATTACTATACTTTTATTTTACGCACATACATTCATTATGTATATTATTGTAATTTGTATTTGTGTATGCCATTAAAAAAAAATTATTTTTCTTGAAAATATCTTCCCGCTTCTAAAGATATCTCCCTGGCGTTAATGACCAAAGGTNCAAATATTTCAATTAATTAAAGCACTTTCATTTCTCTATTGCAGCAATATGTTTTGTTTTATTTAAATTTTATATTAAAATTTTGGTTAGGCATTCTTGAAGCATTATTTTGTAAAACATTATATGGCTCAAATGCTTTATTTAATTTTACTCATTTTTACTTGCTTGACAAATTGTTGATATTTTTGATGAAAATTCTTAAATAAATTTAAAAACATATATTTATCCAAAAATGAAATATTTGAAAGAGCTGAAGGTATATAATTGAAAAAAAAATTGTCTTAAGTAATATTTTTTCCCTTTTCTAATATTTGATCTGATAGTATCCTCTGATATATCACTTCAAGTATTCAAGTAAAGAAAAATACTAATGAATTGTTTGTTAAATTGCAGCATTAAGTTTGAAAACTAAAATAATTTTGGTAAAAGTTGGTAGAATAGACTCTTATAGTTGTAAACAAAACAATTTGTATTTTTTTTTAACTTTCCTTTCGACCTCTTAATGTCATATAGGGAAGGAAATTTGTAATTTAAGCAAATAAAGAAGTCCTTAGGGAGTGGTGCAAAATTTCAAACTGAAACTCTCCACTGGGTTCATTGCAAGTACTAAAATCACATATTTGGAATCAGTTTGTTGTAGAGACTATCCGAGTTGGAGAAACTTTCAGACATTTCACCAACTGTCCAAATTTTGGAAAAATAAAAGTTTTTTGTTTCATAAATTCATTTGTATATTTTTTTAAAATGTAATAAATTTATATATTTGAAAATTCAGTTTTTATATATCGGACTTTTAATTTGTAAATATTCAAGTTGTCTATTTTATCTTATAACCCTGAAGTCATTGTAAGCTGGGAATGTTGGCAGATCAAAATTAGATAAGTAATAGTTAAATGGACTAAACAAGTATGTTTAAAGTATCTCATATTATTCTATAGCTAACTAATTTCATCCATTTCTTTAAATAAAATGGATGATTGTAACATTAGGTATTGCTGTGTTTCAATACATAATGTAATTGTTTAAAAAAATGGATGAAATATTATGTTGTATTGTTACAATTATGAACTTAGCTACAATTTATAATTTAGAATACCCTAAATATTAAGATAAATTGGGAAAGAAACTAATACTTACTGATACAATTTTGTGAGATTTAAATTATATCTAGATTATGCCAGTGTAAAAAAATTATAATCCTATAATATTTTGTAAATTATTCTTGCAATAAGTTCTAATTTAATAATAGTGTGGCTTTCCAGAATTTTTCTGACTTTAATCTACTTTCAAAGCTGCTGCTCATCTGTTTTGCCGCTATTTTAATAGGTATGAAATGTCTGGCTCTTTTCTATATTTTTTCTTCTAAAGCCTTTTAGAATGAAAAAAAAAAAAATATCTCTGTGCAATCAAGTAATAAAAACATCTATACTTATTTATTTTATTTATTCTTGAATTATCTATAGTAGAACATTGAAAATATTAATTTTAAATAAGCACTGTCGTATATCAATGAGCTCCTGGAAATATATTTCTTTAATATGGAATAAATCTATGTATTTTAATTAGTTTGTAATTTTTTTAAATGAATGACTAAATTATGTTATGTTTTTTATTGAATAAATTATATTTTATTATTTAGACATTTAATTTTAAATTAAAAAATCTCTTATTTATTTTTGTTAAGGTTTCGGTATTATCATGACTTTAAATTTTGTATTTATTATCTTTCTAATTCTTTTATTGTATTATTTATTATAGAAAAAAATGAAAGTTTTTTAGAATCTATTAAAAATTTAAAAAAAATTATTTTATCTTTTTAATTTTACTTTCTTCACCTATTTTTTTTTCCTTCCTTTTAGATTACACCTTTTATGTTTTATTGAAGGCATGTGTAGTCCTTTAATGTGCAACCCATTCCCCAACCAATTGGATGCAATTAAAGGTAATCCTATGAAATTCTCTCAGTGACAAACAAAACTGTTACAGACTACAGTTAGAAATATGTGAACTAGAACAAGTCACAATGAATTCCACTTTCATTTTTACAAACGATAATAAAACTACTTAATGTACAGTTAGCTTACATCTCTAATCAAGAAGAAAACATTGCAGGACCACAACGAATGCAAAACCAGAGAAATCACAGCAAAATTACACCAAAAAGATCATTCCCACCTTCTCAACAAAACCAATTAACACCAAGGCAGAAATTCTATATTCTTCAACAAAATTATTTCACTCCTAAAAGCCCAGGGAGACAAACACAAAAAAAAAATCACAAAGTAATCAAATGACACCACACAGACTGAAAGTCTTAACACCTATTCCTATGTAGACTCCCTGTTACTGGGCCTAGATTCCATTATTCAAGAAGACCGGAAAACACTAACAATGTAAATTATAATAATATAAACAACGAAATGACAGACCTCCAAATTGTTGACAAACACTGGTCTACAATCCAAGACCACCCACATCTATCTTACCTGGTCCACTAATCTAGAAACCCTTTCCCTGTGTTGTACTTCAGGCTACCTCCTTTGCCAAGAATATTACTTTAACCAGATCAACGGTCTGTCTACGGGATGTAACCTTGCTCTTGGTATTTCGAATGTTACCCTCAGTGACCTATAGTGTCAGCATAATTTAAGTAACATTCTGGAAAATATTAGTATTAGTGTTTTTACAATATATGTTTACATTTTATTCATAAAAACATATTTAGCATAAACCGAATTTAGTTTAATTAACTTCAAACCCTAGAGAATGTGTGAGTGTACTTACACACGAGCAAGTAAATAAATTTGCTTCTTTAATGCTTTAGAAAGATTTTCCTACAGAATAAAAAAATGATTTATCAAGGGTCTGATTTCAGGTTAAATGTTACTTCTAATGTTGAGATGTCATAATGAAGAATAAATGTGTATGTGAACATGTATTTTCATTTACTTTTAAATAATATGAGTGATATTTACAATAGAACATACTCACACATATGTGTTTATATATATATACACAAATTTTTTTTTTTTTTTTTCACAAATCTGCTATGAGAAAACCTCATTAATCAGTTAAAATAATATCTAAATGAGCAAACAATATTATTATCCCAGATCTTGGTTGATTATAAAGGGTAACTGAATTTGCAAATAGATGAGCAGAACGTATTTCTTTCTTTCTCTCTCTCTCTCTCTCTATATATATATATATGTGTGTGTGTGTGTGTGTGTGTGTGTGTGTGTGTGTGTGTGTGTGTGTNCACTTCAAGTAGCTACTCAGCTCTGGTCTGAAGCAGAAAAAAAAATTCTGTCAAGCAAGAGCCGTAGTAATTATGAAGATTTTCCAAGCTTCATTAAGGTAGAAATTAATAGTCAAGTAAATGACTAGGTTAAACTTGCAAGCCAAAAAATAAACAAAACAAAGAAAAACACATCTAAGATGTAATTTTAATTACAACCTGTGCCAATCCGGCTGCTCGCGATTTATTTTTTACATGGCTCCTGTTTTATCTCCAGGTTCAAGTGTCAGTTGATAAATTTAAATATTTAAAATAAATTGCTCCTTGATTTTCTGGAAGCCCGTTTCGATTCGATTTGTTGTGAAAGCTGTTTCTAAAGCTGCAGGTAAATTCAAATCTTGCTTGTGGTATTCCATATATATTTTAAAAGAAACTGAATGGTATATTGTGGAGGACTATTAGTCACGAAATGAGGCTTGCGAGGTGGGCCGAGCAAGGTCAGGGGTAGGAATTGCCAAGCATTAGCCTTCTCCAAGTTCAGAGAACCCCATTCTTCCACTTCCGTATCGTCAGGAAATATCTCTCGTTTCAATGGAAGTCAGTTGCTCTTCAATGAAATCAGCAGGATGAACGGAACAGCGGATTCTTTTTATTTGCCTTGAAAAAAAAAAAAAAAAAAATCAAGTTGGAAATTCAAGCTACTATGATTTTTTTTTTAATTGTTCAATTCTTCACTGATCCAACATAGAAGAGTTTTACAGTTGCTATCCCTGGAAGAAAAGTCAATATAACTTCAATCTAATCTCAACGTTAATGGAGAAAATAAATTTATTTTCGTATTTTTTTTTTTTTTTTTTGTAAACCATAGTTTTTATCGTTAAAAAACCCAGAATACTCCATATAAGTCCTTACCTAAAAATAAAAATAATAAGAATAGAACATTTACAAAAGGTAATGCGACAAATCCGTCTCTTGAAGTAGATATTATACTCATATATGGTTAGATTGTAAATATACTTGAACACACTTACACAATTATTTACTTAATAAGGTTAGAATAGTATAAAACTAAGCCATTTTCAGTGACTTGTAAAGGATGCAAAGAAGTATGAATTTTTAAAGCTGGTGTCCATAATTCATGGTCATAAAATAAATGAACGGAATTTAAAATCCCCAGCATTAATTTTGTTTAAGAGATTTTCAACTAGGGGGAAACCATTTATGGCTCCTTCTGAATGTTGTATCCTCCGGTTTGATTATTATTATTATTGAAATATATATGGTCAATTTATTTATAGTGAAAACCAAAAATATGAAATGTAAACCGATTCGATCGCTGAGAAAACATCGATATTTTCTGTCGAACCTTTTTTCTGCCACAGCTTTGATTTTCATGAAACTAATGCAACTTAATACAATGGATTTAAATGTTTTATAT
>KZ807039.1:53802-64256 GCA_000696205.2 Oncopeltus fasciatus
ATATAAAAATATAATATGAAATATAATGCACATTAAATGAAAATATAAATATAATTATCTATGTAATGAAGATAATAAAACTAGGATGAACTTTATTAAGTATTATTTATAATGTTAGAAAAAAGCTTTTTACAATCAAGAACGATGGTTTCTAAAAGACTATTTAAACAGATGTCTTTAAATAGTCTTTTATTGGATTCTATGTCTAAAATCTTAATATTTTTATAATTGAATTTTTGACCATTCTCAAAGTGTGTTGGATTAATGCGCTACTATTTTTATAATTATTAATATTAGACCTTGTGGCCATTTATTCTATTACTAATATATTGGCTGGTCTCACCTATATATTCTGCATCTCAGTCTTGGCATGGCATTGTTACGGGCTACGGGTCACTAATAATTAAAAAAACAGAGACAAATATAAGTAAATTTATTATCACGAATAATTTAATCTACTAATTACAATATAAACTTAGAATCTACTGCTCTTTCTTACAAATACATAAATGAATATAATCCTGGTCGAAATAATCCTGATTCCTGTCTTTTATTAACTAATTTATAATAAAAATATTAAAGGGTATTTATAGGGCGTAATAACCTAGAAGTTGATTGCCCTTCAATGATCTACAACTACTACTACAGAAATGAATATAAATTTAAAATTACGTAATTAATTATTACATGTACTGTATGTTAGTTAATTATAATTATTAGTTACAAACACATTAAATATACTTATTTATAGAGTCCTCAAGATAACTGTCACTTATCTCTGTTACCGAGACATCCACCAGCCCGGTACGCGGAACACACGATCTGCCACGGGAACTGCTACACAGACAAACTTATCACAGACCCCGGGGGCCGCTGGCGAACTGCTTTTAAAGCTTCGTGGATGTGGCGCGAAGGTACTACAAGAGGCTGTAACATTTTCATCTCAAATTCCTAGTAAACCGACTTCTCTTCCCAAGACAAAGGAAGTAGGTGTCATCCTTAAATTGGCCCCTTCCCGTTCAGGTCATGTACATACGCCACCTGCATCCCCATTCTTTAACATTATATTATAAATGACATTGCTTAGTCCTATTGAGTGATCTAACCTAAGAATTGGGTGATATATTGATGTGCAGTTGTACAAGACTTAGATTTAAGTACTAACTTATTGTTCTTAGAAAGTTACCTGGAATTTCAAAATAATTACTATAAATAATGTATATTTACTCGTATATGACAAATAGTAAATGTTACATAATAATTTTTTAGTTATTTTAGAAATAGTAATCATTAAAAATTGTAAATTGTTTGTTTATTTTTCAGAGCTGATGAAATATATTCTCAATTAAAGAAGGGGAAATATTTTCATATTTTTTTCTGCAATTAATAGTTATCTCAGCTTATTTGCTGAGGGGAAATATTTCTATTAAGATAAGATTTAAAGATTAAACTGTAATTTATTTCTAAGCAAGTGAAAATTGATTAATGCAAGAGAGCAGGAGATAAAAGCAATAGTACTGTACAATGTATGTCGTATTACTAAAATAGTAAAAGATGCAAAAAAAAAAAAAAAAAAAAAAAAAAAAAAAAAAGAGAAAAAAGTGTATTATTTTTAGTGGATTTTGAGTTGGCTTATGATAGAGTGGACAGACAGGCCTCGCTCTAAAAATTACCAGACTACTGAATATCATCGAACCATTACCAGAGAATTATTCAATAATAATACATGGGTGTGGAGTAATGAGGTTCTGTTTGATAAAAAATGTAGGTTTATGACAGAACTAGTAGTCTGTTTTACTATTTAAATTATAAATGTCTTAACGGGAAATATTGGTAAAGGTTTTAGATGGAAGAATATGAAGATTTTATAAAGATGCGTAAGATCTCTAATGTGCCGGAAAAATATTGTAAAACAGGCATGTACAAATAAATAACAGCAAAAAGAATTCAACGGAACAAGAGTCCTTGGCGTCTGTTGAGTTCTTGTCGTTTGATAGTAGTATGTTCACTCCAGTTGAGTCGTGAGTCAAGGTAACGGACTGAATTGGAGAGATGTATAGGATGTTATTTTATGTAACATTATTAGGAGAATCTTTTCTTTCTGAAAAATTTACCTGCACGCATTTGGACTCATTTATTTTAATTCTCCATTTGCTGCACCACTGCTAAATAGCATCAAGGTGGTTTTGTAAAATGTTGGAAGCGGTTTTGGAAACAGGATGAGAGGTTTGCTTTGTCATCTGCAAAGAGGGCTAAGATGGTATTAATAAGAGTGGGGGTGTCGGCAGTATAAAGAATAAAAAGGTGCAAGAACATTGCCCTGTGGAACACCTGCTGTCAGAGGGAAATGATCAGAGTAATCTAATCCTTGCCGAAACCCTAAAGAAACGGTTAGAAATGTAAGATTATGGGATTAGGTAGATGGTACTTGGAAATATGGACTTGAGCTTATATAATAAACAAGTATGCCATACTCGGTCAAATGCTTGAGTGACGTCTAAGGGGAGTTTTCGAAGTATTAGCCCGGTGAAAAGGACTTCATGGTTATTACGCCCTGACTGTTGGGGTTTATCTAGGGTTAAATCTGTTATCCATTCTTTTAAATGTTTTCCGTTTTTTACTGCTTGTTTGCATTGCGTTACATAGTACTTGGTGTGCAATAAGTTATATTAGTAAACACACCTTCGCACAGACATACACAAATATAGATACAAAACCATTTTAAAAGCATAAATATAAATTATATAACTTAAAAAGTAAATTATGAGATTTATTAGGAACAGAAACTGCTCATTACAGGAGATAATAAAGGTACCCTCTCGATCGATCAAGGAAGGGTATTCAATGAATCGGGTACGGTGCCACCAGAGTGCTCAGTACAGCAATTAGTCTCTCACATAAACATTTTTTTATTTTTTTTATTTGCGTGTTAGCCTTCCATTCAACCAAGTAGGGTCATGGAGGAAGGGGCTATCTACAGGTTGCCACCCCATTTTAAACACCCATGGCTCAGGATAAGCTTCTACATTATAAATAAAAGATTGACCTGGGCGGGATTTGAACCCGCGGCGTCAGGATTGCGAGACCCGTACAGAATTCCTATATCTTACTCTAACTACTCTAAATCTATAAGTATTTAATTTAGAACGAAAGATCTGAGATTAGATAGGAGAGTATTACTATTGCATGTTTTACTAATTAGATGTTATCTTTCACAACTTCGCATATTGCTATTGAATTGGCTAAGCAACACAAATACTTTTGACTGATATCAACAATGAGTTTATTAAGTTATTTTTCGGGAAATGATTCACTAGTTCAAGTACAAATAATTGCATTGGAATTTGTTTACATACAATGCTCTGTTTCCCCTATGTCTCATACATCAGTTAGCTTATTCATGTCAGGTTATACTTCAGAAAAAATAATTCATGCTTACTTAATTTCCAGAAATTTATATCTTTGTAATTTCATCATTAAAAACTTTTATCGTTCGTTAATTATTTCTTTTGCAATAAAGAGAAGCGTTAACGACATGTTTTTACTCCAGCTGCAGTTTTCCAAGTTTCATTGAAGATGGTCATATGAGGGGTTAATGGTTCACTTGGTATTACATTTTGGCAAATATATGAGGAGGTGGCATAATGTCAGTTCACTGCCTTTACAGGACGAGAAAACTCTTCGGGACGGAAGCACTGGAAATTCATAGTCACATTCTTTAATAACAATTTTTCGTAATGATCTCTTAATAATTTAAAATACAGTAATTAAGTAATATAAAAGTGAGAAAATTAAATTTTTCATGTGTATGTCCTACAAACTTTAGACAACGCTGACAATAACGAATATATAGTTGATTATTTAATTTTATCCAGCTCTTAATACACTTCCCTCCTCGTCGTATTCAGCCTAAAATGAATTTATTCAACGGATCAGGTACTTGGTAGATTAGATGTTCACGTTAGAGATTCACGACGGCCTCGACGGTCGTCAGAAGCATTCTTCCGGGTTGGACCGTGTCAAATTGGTGTTATTTGCCGAGCTTTCGCAAATGACGTTTTGAAATCAAAAATCTCTCTTTTACAACTCTCATTCTCTTTTCAGCCCTGAAGAAGCCATCACATGTGCGAAAGCTCGGCAAATAACACCAATTTGACACGGTCCAACCCGGAAGAAGAAACGGTAAATACCTGGTAGATGTTTCGTTAAAGAATAAAGACTAACGCCACATCCGGCACCGCCATCCTGCGAAGAATCCATTTACCCTGTACTGGCTAACTTAGTTATTTCTTCATTGGTGCAGACCTTTTTTCTACTGCTACTCAATATCCAACTTGGCAGATCATTACCAAACTTTAGCCGCGCAAATATTACCAGGCCCCCATAGCAGCGAATGATGTACAAAATACCGAAGACACAACCGTTGACGTGGTTTGATCTCAGATACGGTTTCCAGTTCGTAATGTTCGCGGTAAAGATTTTGCGTGGTGGTGGTACTGAGATCGCGATAGGATCTGAAGACCGTGACGGAGCGAAATGGACACCTGAAAGAAGTCCAGTAACGACCGGAATTGATGCAGCCAAATGCCTTTCCGAGTAGAGCTTTATTTCTTGGCTTTGGCCCAGCTGAGGCGGAGGCTATGTGAATTATCCCCGCTTCTCACCAGTCAAGGAACTTATTAGCTTTTTGTGTATGTTCAACTCATTTAGGTGTTGCATACCTCAGAGTAACAACAGCCTTAACAAATATCAAGCTGGAGCACCAAAGAAAGAAATGGTCCTCTTATTTCTTGGACATGACTGTAAGTCAGACGATTCAGAATGTAGTGATCACTGAACATTCGAAGCCCCATGCAAAACTAGTTTTAGCCTGTTACTTCTTTAAGTCAGTCTTAGATGCAGTATTGTAGCATCAGGAAGTTCTCTAAGTCCTTTTTCTAGCTGAGGAAAAGAATCAATGTACGATAGAGATTTCCTTGCGATCCAACTAGCAATCTTTCTGATGATATCTCGAGAGAAGACCCTTCATGATTTGGCCTAACCATAAGTCTCTGGAACACATTTTTCAACAAAAGACTAGATAGAAACGCCTATGAGGATTTGGCTGGTGAACTTTAATAACCAGTTGAGCACTAATGTCCACCATGTCGCTGGAGACATGAACTATCATTAACGCTTAATGAAGGGTGAAGGATATCAGCTCAGAGTCTTTCTTCTGTAGTAGCCGAACATGAGAATGACCAGAAGCACCCAGAATATTCGTCTGCAGCATTGTTATTAGAAATCACCAAGATGTTATGTTTCTATTCCTCTTGAGATCTCCACATATAGTGCGCAACGAAATTTTGACAGCCATCGTCATATCGTCATGGGCTCAGTTATTTTCGATTTGGACCTTGGAAAGTCAATGATTACAATGACCGGAGACGGCAGTTCGACAACGTACTGTCCACTAATATTCAACTTGCGATGGCATACCATCCTCTAACAAAAGGATAGTTTTTTTCAGGTATCCATTATTCCACGGGTGGGAGCAGTGGGGGCTAGAAGACCCTCATAGGTCCTTTCATTGGTCTTGCCATTGGTAATTCCGTGAAATCCTCAGGTACAGGTCTGGGAGTGAAGATTGGAATATCAAGATTCTTAATATTCTTCAATCTTTGTTCTTTTGTTGCTTGAAAGCGTTTAAGACGATCTGGGCATTTTGTAGAGGAGGAGACGTGTTCTCCCTGACAATTGATGCACTTGATCGTGGTTTTGCAGTCGTAGTTGTCTTCTGCGTGGTTTTCACCGCACCGGACGCTTTCTGACGTCTTCAGTCCGCGTACTGCATTTAGCGATGAGCAGAATGGAAGGCATCTTTGTCTTCGTTCCGTTTTCCTCAGTTTTGCGAAGGCGGTGGGCTTGCTTATAGGAGCCGTTCTTTGATGTTTTCCTGGATCTCTGAGTGGGGTGATTGAGGTCAAAACCCACGAGGAGAAATCTAAGGCTCTTCTTCTTGCCCTTCCTTGCGTATGAGTGATATTTGTACGGAATATCCGCTGCTTTTAGTTTACTCCAGAGTGAGCTCCGGAGGTCTTCGGTGAGTAGATGGTCAGTTTATTTTCTAATGTGAGCTGTGAGCGCCAATTTATAAGGTTGTATAAGAGTCCTTGGCGTCTGTTGAGTTCTTGACGTTTGATTGTAGTATGTTCACTCCAGTTGAATCGTGAGTCAAGGTGGAACCCAATGTAACGGACTGAATCAGTGAGGGGTGTAGGGGGTTATTGTATGTAACATTATTAGGAGAATCTTTTTTTTTCTGAAAAAAATTACCTGCACACATTTGCACTCATTTATTTTAATTCTCCATTTGCTGCACCACTGCTAAATATCATCAAGGTACTTTTGTTAAATGTTGGAAGCGGTTTTGGAAACAGGATGAGAGGAGAGGTTTGCTTTGTCATCTGCAAAGAGGGCTAAGAAGGTATTAATAAGAGTGGGGGTGTCTGCAGTAAAAAGAATAAAAAGGTGCAAGAACACTGACCTGTGGAACACCTGCTATCACAGGGAAGTGATCAGAGTAATCTAATCCTTGCCGAACTCTAAAGAAACGGTTAGAAATGTAACATTATAGGATTAGGTAGATGGTACTTGGGAATATGGACTTGAGCTTATATAATAAACAAGTATGCCATACTCGGTCAAATGCTTGAGTGACGTCTACGGGGAGATTTCGAAGTATTAGCCCGGTGATAAGGACATAGCCGGGTGCTTTGCGCTTAGACAGATGGTCGATAATGTACTTGACCTCAGAAGGTTAGGATTAGGATCAAGTTATAGGGCGATCAACATCATGGTTATTACGCCCTGACTATAGGGGTTTATCTAGGGTTAAATCTGTTATCCCTTCTTTTAAATGTTTTCCGTTTTTTACTACTTGTTTACGTTACGTTATATAGTACTTGGTGTGCAATAAGTTATATTCGTAAACACACCTACACACAGACATACACAAATATAGATACAAAACCATTTTAAAAGCAGAAATATAAATTATATAACTTAAAAAGTAAATTAACAATTAAAATTCAAACAATAGATAAACAATTTTAATATAGCAACAAATAATACAATGAATACTGCAATAAAACATAAAACAAAAATAAACAACAACAACAACAAAATACAAAAATAAAAGAAAGGCATAGTTGATTTTTTTTGGGAGGGGGGAGGGGTTGACCTCAGAAAGTGTTACTGCCTTAATCGGTAAGGACATTGGCAAGTGTTTCGCATTATAATCTCCACCGGAGAGGAAATGGGGACCTAAGGATTTAAAGTGTTCTTAGAGCTGATTTGGATTTGTTAGGAGAAAAGTACACTGCCGATAGGATAATAGGTGATGTGGCAGTGTGGATGGACACTGACATGGATTGGAGCGAATTTGCAGGGGTGAAAGGTATTAAATGATGACTAAGGGAAGTGCTAATAAGGAGCGCAGTTCCTCCATGGTGGATCAGTGCGGTATATATTGTATCTTGAGCTTTTTATTCTTTGTTAGTCGTGTTTCAGGAAGGAGAAGTACGTCTATATCATTGTCTTCTTGAGTCAGTTCCAGTTCATTTATATATGTTTGAATGCCACTTGCATTCCAAAGTAGGATGAAAAAGGAACTCGGAGGGAGTGGATTCATTTCATTTTTGTGGAAGAAGTCATATTTGTGACTACTCCTGTCAGGAGGTTTATGAGTGGAGTGATGAGGATACGAAATTCGGAGAAGAAGAACTGAATTATGGCTTGGAGGTCATTAATTGCTGATGGTAGAGGAGGAACATAAGAGATGGTAGGTCGCTCTCTTCGGGAGGCTGGCGTTGTGGAAGAGGTTCCACTTGACTAGGTTGCTCTTGGATTTGCTGGGTCACCCGGGAATAAGATAATCCTGAGTTAACTTCTTTGGCAGGGGGTGGTGGAGGTCTTCGAGCTGAAGGCGCTGCGCTTTGTGCAGGAGTGGGTTGTCCACCACTTTGACAAGTAAAAAAAAAAAAAAAATTAGATTAAGTGAAATTAATGAACAACATTGAATAAGGTCGTACATTATAGTTAAAGTAAGTGTCATTAATTTATCAAAGTTGAACATTTTTATTTTTTTTTTATCTTATCATATCCGCAGATGAAGTAAAAAAAATACAGAAGGAGATAAATCCCAGCAGAAGAAGGTACCGCAGAGAAGGTCAGGGGAGTGTACTGCTGTAAAATTATGCCATGAAGCAGGAACGATGAGCTAAGACTCGAAGGCATTGACCGAGGCCACAGTTGACAGAGCTATCAGGAAGAGGCGTGTCCGAGGTAGACGTTCGCGAACTTGTCGCTCAATGCTGGCATGTCAAGGTCTTATCTCTCCTAGGTACCCGCTAAACGTCAATCAACCATTCTCACTAAATTCCAAGTAATTATTCCTCCATTTACATGGATGTAATAGAACAATGTTCTCGATACATTTTCTTATGATTATTTTATCCCTTTTTCTTTCAAAATGCCAAAATTGATAAAAGTAAGCATACTCTGTAAATTCAAATCATTAGAATGTACTTGACTCTCAAAACGTTAGTGAAATTGAATAAGTATCTGTTTGACTACAGAAGTTACAATATCAACTTTACCGAAATAGAAAATATTGCTCGTATCATCCTAATCTCTTATCTGCAGGAATGCATATTTAAAAAAAAAAAAAACATTTTTCATTAATTCAATATTTCTAATAAATACGTGTTTCCTTAGTCTTAAAAATTAAATGTGAGGTTTACCTGAAGCTATACCTTGATAAGATGTTTAGCATAAACAGGATGTCATTAGTTGACTTTTCATGCCATAGTGGATAAAGTGGTTGGAAGTCATCGAGTTTTAAATAAAGAAAGATTTTTGAAACAAAAAAATTTTTGTGGCCTATATAGGTCGGCCTATATATTTCGTGTCTTCTTCAAAAATGTTTAACAAAACAAATAGACAAAATTACTACAAACTGTGATACAAAAGTTATGACAAAAGTTATAAAGTAGGAGTATTTCAGATATTAATAATTTATAAATAAATAATTATAAATTTTAACGTACCTAAAAGGGCATAAGTACTTAATTCAGTAAGTGGTGTTCTAGATAGGGGAACTACCCTTTGTATGGGAAAGGGATGTGTAGTGAAGGGAGGGGGTAAGACAGAGTTATCCGAAGGACGGTGGTGCTTTTAAGGGGAAGTGCTATATCTTTAAAAAAAAATATGATTTAAATTTTAGCATATGTACAATTATGGAGGTCAAGATGGTTTGTTTGTAAAGCTGAATGGTAAGCGATTAATTAAAGCAATGTGGCTTTAAACCCCACTCCGAAGAGGCTATTGCTTCCAGTGTCATGGGTATATAGAGCAGGGTATGCGTACATCTGATACTTCTCTCCTATGGTGACTCAGAACAATCCAAATATAGAATGCATGTACTGTGTATTATTTCCATATAAAAAATATATAAATTTTAAACTAATGAATACAATTGCTATAAAACCGCTTATTTGACAAAATGCCCTAAAATTATAAATTATGATTAAATTACATAAAACCGTCAAAAACAGCTGTATTTTAGTATTGGATTTCATTTAGAATGAGTGTGAGCAATGGTACTGATCACTCTGACATATTCAAACATCCAATAACTTCCTGTCAATATTATTTAAGTGTAAAATATTATATAGGTGTAAAACTCGCATATCAAGTAGTTAGATTTCTATCTTTTAGGTTCCATTAGCCCAATATCAGTAAAATAATTATTTAAAAACTTTTCTTTCATCGAAGACATATAAATAGCTGTAAGCACATTTCTCCAATAATAGTAGCCCACCCAATCTTAGGCAACTATCCAATATAAATATATATANCATATATAAATATAAATATATATATATATATATATAATATATATATATATATTCTTTAGGTTTTTGTGGGACTCCAGATATGAGAATATTTCAGATTATTAAAAACTGCAACATGTACTAACAAGAATTATATATACAGTTCAGCGTATCACCTAAAAACAACTATAAGGTATTTTATAAGAGTAATTCCTTCAGGCAATAGCTGAGTAATCTAAGCAGATATCCCATGTTTTATAAAATATGTATATAAATAAGAGTTATGAAGGAATTAGTTGTAATAGTATAAATGAGATTATAATGAGGATATTATATTGAAGAGCAATATATATTTTGATTTTATTTATTTCTGGGTCATACATATATATCCGTAAAGTTTAACGGGCCATATTTTATGCACCTCCAATGGTGGATCGGTGAATATTCGAATTAAAATTTTTCGAAAGTCACTTTATGGTTCTAACGTAAATAGTTAGTTACTAACTTAACAAGTTACTACTGAATGTAAATAGAAGGTAATACACTTACATATTATATGTATATGATTTATATATATAT
>KZ807039.1:94693-106536 GCA_000696205.2 Oncopeltus fasciatus
CCGAGCTTTCGCACATCATGTGATGGCTTCTTCAGGGCTGAGTAGAGAATGAGAGCTGATTTTTAATACCACCTGGATTTAAAAAACAGCTCTCATTCTCTACTCAGCCCTGAAGAAGCCATCACATGATGTGCGATAGCTCGGACAATAACAACAATTTGACACGGTCCAACCCGGAAGAAGAAACGGTAAATACACTTAAATCTTACTTACTTATTTCTCTCAATTTGAAAATATGATTCTGAGGGGAATCATTAATTTAAACAATTAATGAGAGGGAATAGAATAAAAAATCTAACTGTCCCAGCCATTAATCGAACCTGGATCTCCTGCAATCCGGGCCGGTGCATTTACCAGTTATGCTACCAGGACGCGCTAGATATTTCATTAAATTCCCTCTACACTAGCGAGAGCCTAACTAACCAGAAAGGCGAGAACTTCGTCTTAAACTGGAAGGAGCTGACATTGTCAAGCTATTTGTCGACTCTCGTCATTTACTTTTGTTAATTTTTCTTTATAAATATTTTATTTAGTTGTGGTTTTTTTTATCCCACGTAAATTTTACCAAGTTCTCGCCTTTCTCGTTGGTTAGGCTCTCGCTCACTGAGCGATTCTTTCGTAGGTTGAACATCCGAATTTCCAGTACCAATAAATTAAATGTCTCCATGGCCAACACGTATTTTAAGACGTCCACCCGTGGCGAATGTAATGTCCTCTCAATTAGCAGTCATACCACCCATGTGAAACTCCACGTCCTTCCAGAACTCTTGCGCAGACGTGATAATCGGACATGATATCCTAGGTCGACACTCCAGTGTGAAGATCATATTTTGCGGTACTCAAGGACCCCTCGATATCTGCGCTCTTGCCATGGCCAGTGTACCTCCTGCCGTCCTGTTTCCCTTTCTGCCTCCGAACGTCAAGCCGATATCCGTCAAATCTCGTCGCCACTCCTACTCAGACTCTCAGTTTATCAAACAGGAGGTAGAACGCTTACTGGAGGAAGGAATCGTTGAGGAATGTATCTCGCCTTGGAGAGCCCAGGTTTTGGTAGTATCTGGCGACAATCACAAAAAACGGATGGTTATCGATTATTCGCAAACCATCAATAGGTACACGCTCCTGGACGCTTTTCCTCTGCCGAAAATAGACGACCTAGTCAATCGCGTAGCCAACTATCGAATCTTCAGCGCAATCGATTTGAAGAGTGCTTACCATCAGATCCCGATCCGAGATGAAGACAGATGCTTTACGGCTTTTGAAGCGAGTGGTAAGCTCCTCCAATTCAAGCGTATTCCGTTCGGGGTCACTAACGGTGTGGCTGCATTCCAGCGAAAAATTAACGAGATCATCGACCACGAAAAACTCGAAGGTGTTTTATTATATTTGGACGACATCACGGTTGGAGGGAAAACCCAAGACGAACACGATCGGAACTTACGAAGATTCATGGAAGCTGTGGCGAAATACAATCTCACCATCAACCAAGAGAAATCCAAATTTTCCCTAACTGAAATCCACTTCCTCGGTTACGTCATCACTAACGGCAACATAAAACCCGATCCAGATCGACTGAAACCCCTCCGTGAACTCCCAGTCCCTAAAGACACACCGTCCCTTAGAAGAGCCATGGAGATGTTTGCTCATTACTCCAACTTTATACCGAAATTTTCAGAGATGATCAAAATATATTATCGCAGAGCAAGTTCTCACTCAGCCCGGAAGCAGTGACGACTTTCCTCGCCCTGAAGACCAGCATCGAAAACGCCATGGTTTCATCCATTGATCCGGAAGCTACGCTCACCGTCGAGACCGATGCATCAGAGAAAGCCAACGCAGCAACACTCTCACAGAACGTACGCCCTGTCGCATTCTTCTCGAGGACTCTCAGCCCATCAGAGCAGCGGCATTCATCAGTTGAGAAAGAAGCGTATGCCATCATCGAAGCGGTCCGAAAATGGAGACACTACCTCATGGGTAGGTTTTTCAGACTTTTGACTGACCAGAAATCAGTGTCCTTTATGTTCAGTTCGACAATATCGAGCAAGTTAAAAACGAAAAAATCATTCGATGGAGATTGGAATTATCCTGTTACGAGTATAAAATTATCTATCGGCCCGGTAAAAACAACGAAGCAGCTGACGCGTTCTCGCGGTACTGTTGCTCTATGACTGGCTCGTCACTCAAGAAACCCCAAGACATTCACACGTCCCTCTGCCATCCAGGAGAAACTCGTCTCTACCACTACGTCAGAAGCCAGAACCTCCCTTATACTTTAGAAGAAATAAGGAAAATTGTGTCTTCGTGTCGAATGTGCTTCGAAATCAAGCCCAGATTCTACAAGCAAGCCAGTCGTCTCATAAAAGCTACTCAGCCTTTTGAAAGATTATGTATGGATTTCAAAGGGCCACTTCCTTCGAGTTCAAGAAGCAAGTATCTCCTCATTCTCGTTGACGAATTCTCGCGTTTTCCGTTCGCGTTTCCGTGTCCGGATCTGTCCACCGCCTCAGTCATCTCCAGTCTCAAGCAGTTGTTCGCCGTCTTCGGAATGCCATCGTTCATCCACTCCGACCGCGGATCTTCCTTCATGTCCTCCGAGCTCAAGACGTTCCTCGACTCCTCCGGTATAGCGACAAGTCACTCGACTCCCTACAACCCGCGAGGAAATGGCCAGGCGGAGCGCTACGTCGAAACTGTCTGGAAGACCGTTGAACTCGCCCTCAAGACGAAGAACATGGATGCCAGATCCTGGGAGCTCATCCTTCCCGAAGCATTGAACTCCATCAGATCTCTCCTCTGTACCTCCTCGAACGCGACTCCGCATGAACGGATGTTTAAACACCCACGCCGCTCGAACCGCGGATCATCAACACCCTCTTGGCTACTAACACCTGGCCCTGTACTCATGAAGCGACCTGTAAGGAACTCCAAGTATGATCCCTTAGTAGAGGAAGTCACCCTTCTCGACGGTAACCACGAGTATGCTCGCGTCAGACTGCCCGATGGAAGGGAGACCACCGTTTCAACCAGACTCCTGGCACCTGCGCCGACTGAAGTTCTCGAGGAAGCCATCGACCATCACCAAGTTCAAGAAGACGATGTTTTTCTAAACGAAGATGAAGTCGCCCCACGAAGCGCTGACTCACCACCTGCATCAGTTGAACCACCCTCCAGTGCGCCTAATCACACATCTCTCGGCCCACGCCAGAACCACGATCCGGCCCCACAGACATTACCGGATCCAAAGACATCTCCAGCCCCACAGACACCACCGGCTCAGCAGCTTCGAAGAAGTCAGCGGATCCGTAGAAGGCCCGCCTGGCTAGACGTCTACCAAACCTAGGAGGGGGTGAATGTGATAGATTTGCGACGTCACTTTGTTACTTACCATATGTTCTTTATATTGTTCTATTCTTAACCTACTCTTTTGTTTACTTTTAGTTAACTATGTTTGTTCTATCTTTGTGTATCGTTCTCTCTCATATGTATTGTTCTAATGTTCAATAAAACCTTTCTTGAGGTCTATTTTACATCAATAATGTATCTAGCCCAGGTTTTGGTAGTATCTGGCGACAATCACAAAAGACGGATGGTTATCGATTATTCACAAACAGTCACACGCTCCTGGACGCTTTTCCTCTGCCGAAAATAAACGACCTAGTCAATCGCGTAGCCAACTATCGAGTCTTCAGCACAATCGATTTGAAGAGTGCTTACCATCAGATCCCGATCCGAGATGAAGACAAATGCTTTACGGCTTTTGAAGCTGGGGGTAAGCTCCTCCAATTCTAGCCTATTCTGTTCGGGGTCACTAACGGTGTGGCTGCATTCCAGCCGAAAATTAACGAAATCATCGACCACGAAAAACTCGAAGGTGTTTTATTATATTTGGATCGAACCGTGGACAACACCCTCTTGGCTACTAACACCTGGCCCTGTACTCATGAAGCGACCTGTAAGGAAGTATGGCCATAATTTTCTGGCTTGGTTGTAAAATCAATCACCTAACCTCAAAGTTGAGCTGGTATTCATTCAGAGGGCATTTATGAATTTCATGTATGTACCTGTTCTTAAATAATGTTTAACTATAACAACCCTAATATCGTAAAAAAATATAAATTTATAATAATTAATTACTTATGTTTCAGATAATCATATATCTAAAAGTGAATTGTGTTTATGTCACATTATTTTGCTACTCACCAAAGTATCGGTCACAACTATGGAGACTAGTGACTTATTCGTTTCTGCACGCTACTCCTTGTCATTTGATTCTTAACCAAGCGAATTTAATCCTCTTTGGTTTTACATTTGAAATGGAACATGGATTTCCAAAGGCTTTAATAATTTATATGACAGGAGCAATAGCAGGTAGGTTGTTTGTTTTTGTTTTTTTTGTTTTTTTTAATATATCTTTTTATTACTATCATACCTTCTATTGTCCGTCTTCATTGGTTTCTGCAAACCATCTTAGCCATCTTAACCATCCAGAAGATGGTTTGCAGAAACCAATGAAGACGGACAATAGAAGGTATGATAGTTCTATATTAATTGGTGGTGGAAATAACCTTTTATCTTTTTATTAATATTCTATGGGTAAACCAAAAGTACCTACATAGAGTGTATAATCTAAAACTTTTTGTTTTTGAATTAGAATCCAAATTTAATTTAATAAATATTTAATGAAAAGAAGGTTTTTCTAGGAACTTTTTTATGTTTCCAATTACTATCCCCCAATCAAGATATTCACTTTGGTACCTTGATACGATTTTTGAAAAATTTCAACGGACCTATGAAAATTTATACTTGACTAGCACGTGAAATTTGTTTAAATAATGAAACAAAGTTCGCTAGTCAAGCTTCTTATTGCAAACTGTTAGATGATTTCGATAATGGCTTAAATCGATAAAAAGAGATCGATTCTAAAGGGGGTTTAGAAGGAGACCTCTTTGGAGTCCGGTAAAGATCAGATTAGACCGATCACTTCCCTGTGAAAGAGGCGTTCCACAGGGCAGTGTGCTTGGACTCATCCTTTATGCTGCAGACATCCCTACTCATCCTAATACTCTTTCAGCCCTCTTTGCAGATGACAAAGAGATCCTCTCCTCCCACCCTGATTCCAGAACCACTTCTAACGTTTTACATAACCACCTTGATGTTGTCCTGCAACGGTGCAGTAAATGGAGAATTAAAATAAATGAGTCCAAATACGTGCAGGTAAATTTTTCAGAAAGAAAAGATACTCCTAATAATGTTACATACAATAACCCCCTACACCTCTCTCTGTTTCAGTTCCACCTTGACTCGCGACTAAACTGGATTGAACATACTTAAATCAAGCGACAAGAACTCAACAGACGTCACGGACTCTTATACAGACTCACAAACAGGCGCTCAAGACCATAATACGACCGATCTGGATCTTCGGTGCAGAACTTTGGAGTGCTGCTAAGCCTTCCGATATCCAACCAATACAATCCTTTCAGTCCAAAATTCTCAGAATAATTGCTAATGCTCCATATTATGTGTACAACTCTACCCTTCATCAAGACTTTAATATTCCTTTTGTCCAAGACCTTATCTACCTCCACCCGCTTCAAGCTCTTCCATAGTAAACTCCAATTTCATCCTAATCCATATACCCAATCCCTATCAGTCAGAAGACTGCAGTCTTTACAATCCTCCCCGGCGACTAAAAAAGAGATGACCTTGCGACCTCTTAGGCCCTTATGCCTAAACTTATTAGGAGTGGGGTCGATGGGCCCCTTCTCCCTGCACAGTGATGTTCACTTATTTATTTTATTTATAAAAATTTTATTTGGTTGTGGTTTTTTATCCCACGTAAATTTTAAAACAATTAATGAGAGGGAATAGAATAAAACATCTATCTGCCCCAGCCAGAGAATCGAACCTGGATCTCCTGCTATCCGGCCGGTGCATTTACCAGTTATGCTACCAGGGACGCGCTAGATATCTCATTAAATTCCCTCTACACTAACGAGAGCCTAACCAACGAGAAAGGCGAGAACTTGGTAAAATTTACGCGGGATAAAAAAAACCACAACCAAATAAAATATTTATAAAGAAAAATTAACAAAAGTAAATGATGAGAGCCGACAAATAGCTTGACAATGTCAGCTCCTTCGAGTTTAAGACGAAGTTCTCGCCTTTCTGGTTGGTTAGGCTCTCGCTAGTGTAGAGGGAATTTAAGAAATATCTAGCGCGTCCTAGTAGCATAACTGGTAAATGCACCGGCCCGGATTGCAGGAGATCCAGGTTCGATTCCTGGCTGGGACAGATAGATTTTTTTATTCTATTCCCTCTCATTAATTGTCTTATTTATTTTAGTGTTATTTTTAATTTTTTTTTTATAAATTGTTNGTGTGTGTGTGTGTGTGTGTGTGTGTGTGTGTGTGTGTGTGTGTGTGTGTGTGTGTGTGTGTGTGTGTGTGTGTGTGTGTGTGTGTGTGTGTGTGTGTGTGTGTGTGTGTGTGTGTGTGTGTGTGTGTGTGTGTGTGTGTGTGTGTGTGTGTGTGTGTGTGTGTGTGTGTGTGTGTGTGTGTGTGTGTGTGTGTGTGTGTGTGTGTGTGTGTGTGTGTGTGTGTGTGTGTGTGTGTGTGTGTGTGTGTGTGTGTGTGTGTGTGTGTGTGTGTGTGTGTGTGTGTGTGTGTGTGTGTGTGTGTGTGTGTGTGTGTGTGTGTGTGTGTGTGTGTGTGTGTGTGTGTGTGTGTGTGTGTGTGTGTGTGTGTGTGTGTGTGTGTGTGTGTGTGTGTGTGTGTGTGTGTGTGTGTGTGTGTGTGTGTGTGTGTGTGTGTGTGTGTGTGTGTGTGTGTGTGTGTGTGTGTGTGTGTGTGTGTGTGTGTGTGTGTGTGTGTGTGTGTGTGTGTGTGTGTGTGTGTGTGTGTGTGTGTGTGTGTGTGTGTGTAAAAATATAATTCTAAAGTCACACTTGTTAAACAGATCTATATCCCAATTAGTAGTACGTGTGATATGAAAATTAACACTAATAACGTGACTATTTCAGGTGCTCTAGGTTTCGACTTCTTCGACAGAACTCAGCGCATGATCGGAGCGTCAGGATCCTGCTCAGCGTACCTCATGGCACATCTCTCTTATCTACTCCTTGTAAGTTCAAATAAATACTACTATATATTATTATGTATTACCCTTGGACAGTGAATCTTAGATTTTTGCAAGTTTTAAGAACTCTCTCATAAGATGTATTCTAACATTTTCTTATTATCTGCCGCTTACGTCTGATAATCATACGAAAAGTAATAACTAAAAATATATTTGTAAAAAAAATTTTTTTGACTTCAGTCTTAAATATAGACATTCAAGGGAGGAATTTAGTACGTATCATCAACAAATATGCTTAAGTACTTGCTGGACAGTAGAATGCATACGTCGGAAGCCAAACTGATGATTTGGGAGAATATTGGAGGGTTCAATTGTAGGCATCATTCATTTTCGAAAACCTTAGAAAGTGAAGGAAAAATACTTATAGGACGGTAGGATGAAGGGTTACGGGGTGGTTTTACAGGTTTGGGAAATAATATTATGTCGGAATATTTCCAGAGGAGTGGGAAGTGTGTAGTTTGGAGTATACAATTATAGATTTAGATGCCTTCTTCGGAAGATTCCGGATAATTTGAAATTTGATTAAATCTTATCCGTGAGATTTGCGCTTAGGCAGATTAAAGTTTATATACATGACCTCGGAAGGTGTTACTGCCTTGAGAGGTAAAAACAGATAATGACGATGCCAAACTGCTTTCCATTTTTTACAAAATGAGTACCGGGTATATCTCCTTCCCCCTTATTTTTTTTTTTTGTCCTTAATTGTACTAAATGTATAAGAAAAACAAACACACCATAATCTGAGCGATTTAACCGCGTTATAGTGACGTTATAGGCCGGGGTTATTCGCGTTTCAACCTGTCTCCAAAAAAACTATTAAGGATTACAGGAAGCACATATACACATATATATTCTGGAATAATATCCCGTTGATAAGGTCATAGCCGGATGCTTTGCGCTTAGATCGATGTTTAATTATATACTACATTGGAATAAGTAGCAAGTACATGGGTAATTTCTAACGACATCCTCAACGTCTGTGCTATTTCAGAAATTAACAAGGCCTGGATGAGGAGTGAATGTTTGCTTGGGGTGCTGAGAAAACATTTCAGCCTTGTCTTTGTCAGAAGAAGCCCAGGAACCATCTCCTCGGCGCAAGGAGGTAGAAGCTTCGTGGCTCTTAAGGATTCTGCGAGTAGCAATGCAGAGGGATTTGTCTCTGCCTGAAAGGAAAGACAGATGGGCATTAAAAGCCTCATTCCGTAAAGCACCTAATTTTTGCTTCACGAGCCTGGAAAGATGATTAAAGTCTTTGCGATCTGTGGGGTGTCTATATTCTTGGAACATCGCCTTTGAGCAGTGTTTCGCGATATGAACTTTTTAAGCGGGAGTGGCTTTTGGGACTCAGAAGAATATTTGGCTAATTTTGGTTTGAGAATAGCCATATATATGCATTTCTGAAGGTTTTTTGATAAGGGAGTGTGTAGCATCATCTAAATCGTCAGAATACTTCAGAGAAGTGGAACACCTCACATATATCAGCAGAGAAATTCCGAGGTCAAGAGACTCTTCCTTGAGAGTTTCAAACAAGACCCAGTCGTCTGATCCATCCTCTTTTAAACTTGATCCAAAACAACCTACATTTAATTTTTTTTAAAATACTTATTAAAAGATTATACAAACCTATATAAAAGATTGTTTCCCAAGGGCTATGGAAAATGGTTGGGTCCAAGCCCTAAGACATTACCATTGAGCAACACAAACTGAAAAATTGGTAATTGAAACAAAATAACTAATAAATATACCATAAAGAGATTATAGCAGTTATAGCATAAATGATAAACATTTCATAAGTACATCACTTTAAAGAGAAAGGAATAAAAAGGACAGGTAGATTTAAGGCATATTAAGAACTAGGGTGATTCTGCACAATCAAGATGACGTTATGAAATTAAAATGAATATGAAAAAAAAAATCATACAAATATAGTGCAGAACCTTCTTATTTAATTAATTTGTTTTGTCTTGGAGGGGGATGACAACCACAAGTTTTCACTGATGCACCTCTACCTCACAAACGTGGATCCAGATATGGATTGAATTATTTTTCAATGCCACAAGAATGTTAAACTTAAAATACTAAATATAACTCAAAAACCAATAAATTAAGAAAACTGAATATATTTTTTCATGTTTCAATTGCATAGAGGCGTAGGTAGTTTTTTTTTTTTTTTTTTTTTTTTTAAATCTTTTATCATTATGATATTAAGTACATCTATTTCAGGCCAAAGTTTTTTTGTTTTTTTTCCGATTTTTTGTCTCAGTAATTTATTTTGTGATAATGTAAATTTATTTTTAAAGCCATTATTTATATTTATTTTTTATCAATTATCATTTCATTTGAATCTATTAACTTATTTTATTTTATCAATTATCATATCACATATTCATATTTCTTCAAATATTTAAAATATTCATTAAGGTTTAACTAAAAGCACTTTAAATTTACTGTAGTTGAACCAACATAATTTAATTACAAACTACCTAACAATAACTATCATACCTTTCATTGTCCGTCTTCATTGGTTTCTACAAACCATCTGTTGGCGAGCGCTTTCGGACATTGTCCATCTTCTGGCCGAATACATGCGTTCACTGTCACTGTCTGTATTCAACTGCGTTTGTATTCTGTGAGTTGGTTGGTTGTGTCAGATATGGCTGTAACGGTAACTTTGTCGGCGATAAGTTCTGTCACACGTGCGAGTTATAAGGGTCAGGGTCCATTACTACAGGTATTCCGTGTGACAGAACTTATCGCCGACAAAGTTACCGTTACAGCCATATCTGACACAACCAACCAACTCACAGAATACAAACGCAGTTGAATACAGACAGTGACAGTGAACGCATGTATTCGGCCAGAAGATGGACAATGTCCGAAAGCGCTCGCCAACAGATGGTTTGCAGAAACCAATGAAGACGGACAATGGAAGGTATGACAGTTCTATATTCATTGGTTGTGGAAATAACCTTTTAGATTATTTACCTAACAATAAGTTAAACTTTTTTCAGAACTGGGAAGAAATAAAATATACGAAGTATCGGAAAGCAGTTATCATCAGTTTTGCGATAAGTGACATCACATCAGGACCCATCTCCCGAATCTTAAAGCTGGAGGAGAATTTTTCATGGACCTCACATATGTCAGCAGGAGTAAATGGGTTCTTTCTTGGTTTCTTGATACTGAATTCCAAAAATCGAAAGATATCCGTAAAATTAAAATGTTTCATTACAGCACTTTATGTGATGGTATCAGAATTACTTATAATTCAATATGTTCCATTTATAATGGACGCCCTATATATGCATTCAAAACGATGTAGTTATTGTTGACACTTTCAACATTTCTGTTAAATCATGATTTTTTAATGAATAAGTTGAATGTTTAAGATCACTCATATTAGTCCAAAGTATAGCCTACTTTGAAGTAATATGATTAGGCGATAAATGTAGTACCATCCATGTTCTGCTTTTATTTTATAAATCTTAGAAAAAATTGAAATAAAATCAACAAAAGTTAGTATGGAAACTCATTGTAAAAAACTAGTTTTGAATTGAGTTGATAAGTTTTAAAGTATTTTATTAAAAGTCATAACATGTAAGTACTACATATTCGTAATATTTGGGAATAAAGTGATCTCGTCCGGAAATGAAAGACTCCACGTGTTCCTGGAAAATCTGTCTTAAAAGCAGATAACCAAATGATCACAACTTTATTTAAAACAACAGCTAGTTATGATGAAAATACATAGCTTAAATTGTATTGTAAGATCATTTAAAATCTTACAGGTATAAAAACAAATTTTACAATTATTTGATTAATAAATAGGGATTCAAAACTTACAATAGATAACAAACTGGCCGTCTATGGTACAAGACTTTACTGCAACCCATCTGGAAATACAGTTCAAGGGTGCCACCACGCCTTCCAATATACAAGTAATCCAAAAATCATCAGAACAATCTCAAATGCTCTCTATTTCTAACTCTTCCCTTCATTACAGCAATATCCCTTCAGTCTAAGAACTCATTCTTCTCACCTTCTCCCTTTTCAACTCCCATTCCACCCGAATCCATTTGTGCAGGCTCTGTCCTTGTAGGAAGTCTTACAACTCTCTTTGCCGACTCAAAGATGGCCCTCCTGGAAATACAGATTCTATTAAATTTGAGATTGGTGTCACTAGACACTCTCTTCATGTGTTACATCATTATTTGTTAATTTTTCTTACAATGAAATCAAATTATAATATTTTTTTTAACAAACTGTATTTAATGAATATAATGATAAAAAATCATTATTTGTCTACGGTATATATTAAAATCATTAAGTATTTTAATTAATTGTTAAATAAAAAGACATATTTTTATTTATTTATTTTTATTTTATTTTATATGTTGTTTTGTTTTCCCCCAAGCTAACTGTATTAAGTCAATATTTTGAAGGGATTCAATTAATTCCATGTAATATTCATGAACGTATAGTGTATACTAATATTTTTTTTCTTTTTTTTTCCAGGTATGCTGAGTTTGAAGAATAATTAATACTCCATTACAGTAATATTTTTTCATTTATAATTTTAATTTTTAAAACTTGCATGCTAATTTCTGTGTGCTGTGTTTTGACATTAATGCAAATTCTTTTATCATTCCATCCACGATCAGTTAATTGGTCTCAATTTTTTTTTTTTTTTTTTTCCAAATTTG
>KZ807039.1:115928-156619 GCA_000696205.2 Oncopeltus fasciatus
GAGAAGACGGATACAGATTGAGCAAAAACTGGAAACCAGCGCTAATTGACAAGAGGATCCAACCAATCAGTGACCAGCTACCTGACTACTCCAGAGACCAGCCACCAGAACACAGTATCAACCAATGGGAAGGCAGACTTCGCCCAAGGACAAGACCGCGCCGGGATTATACACCACCTGGTGTATAAAACATGGTAAATATATACCATCTGGATTTTTTAAAAATCTCTCTACAACTCTCATTCTCTTTTCAGCCCTGAAGAAGCCATCACATGATGTGCGAAAGCTCGGCAAATAAGAACAATTTGACTCGGTCCAACCCGGAAGATGAAATGGTAAATATATCCAATAATCGTTAACAAACCTATCCAATGGTTTGCAAAAAGAAGCTTTATTCATCAATTTGGTTTCCTAATTTGTATAATTACAGACACTAGGAGGCATGCACAGACAAATATATATACACATATGTGTGTGTGTGATGGTAAAAATCAGCTGACAGTTTTTATTCAAATAATTCTATTTGCTTGATTTTGGTCAAGCAGATATCTGCTTCGTTATCTTCATATGGACAATATACCAATAATATGGTTCTTTTGAATATTAGGTCCTTCACGAAACTCGTTTTGCTGTCTGAGTCCTTCATTTGGGATGTGTACTTCCCAGCGACCATAGGTTATTTTTGTTGAGCTATTCTGGGGCTGCCTGGGATCAGCATCTTGACGAATTCAGCAACGAGGAATTCAGCTTCAGTTAATGACATGGCAACTGATGTCTGCTTTTTGCAACTCGAATCAATCACTTACGCTTCCAAGCTTGAATAAGTAGCCGCTGATTGACTATTGATCGGTATTATCTCTCATCACCCAACCAACAAATCCTTTCAGCACTGATGTCTTCAACACCACCAATAGTTGACTTCAGGAAACGTGAGGTTCTCTTAGCAGAGTTTCAGGCTTCCCCATCCGCTGATGCTGTCTGGACGAGTGCTGGTTCCCAAGTACATCAGAGTTCCTATCAGTTCTCTGTGTAGTGTGCTATCATGTAACTCGGTGTATGAGTTGGCATTCCAGATTTTATTTTCCGGGCTTCACGTAGCCTTCCGGTTGTTCCATAAAGATATCTTCTTGTAAATCTCAAAATGCCGCGTAGTACCATCTCCGGCCACGCGGGAGTCAATAAGGCTCATAGCCTGCCATTGTATAGATCTATCGAACCATTGCTTCCACATTTCACTTTAGTCATTTGCACCCATGGTCTTTTTCTCCGAAGGAAACGCGACGATATCCCAGGTTTTATTGCCAAGAAGTGTTACCTCTTCAATAGCCGCTGCCCTCCACTGAACTTCCTTTTTTTTCTCGGCTACTGACAGTTTTGTCATCTCCATTTAGTTTTTGGGTTCAATGAAACCTCTTGCGGTATTTTCTCTGGCTATAGAAGTTAGTACTTCGCAATTAGTACACCTTTGTTCTTCAGGATCTCCTCACGGGCGGTGTTATCCTCCTTGACACTTGCTACTCTTCACCATTTATATTCTTATCTTCAAATAGGTAAAATTTAAATTACATCACTACTAGAATCATATGATTTTTGAGGCCCGAAAAATATCTCGTCTTCCGCCGATATCCACCTGGCTTTGTGTAATGGGCTGACAATCAGTTTTCACTCTCTACGATATAGTATATGTGAATGCTTAGATAAAGCATTGATAAATGACAACCATATCAGAGAAAATTGGTTAACTATGCTTTCTTTTTTTTTATATATATATAATTTACTGCAGATGCATGAAAACAGTCAAATAAGAAGTCATCTTCTTAATATGAATTTTATAATTTAAGATCATTTCTGGGCAGGTTATTTCAATTTNCTTAGGTTTATTTTATTTATTTTTATTTTATTTTATTTTGGTAGCACCTTATTAGCTCTATAAAATCTCCTCCGACAAACGAGCTTCTCTGGAGCACTTCCTTCTTATATAACCATTTCAGTATTACAATAAAGTGTTCATCATTACATTTTGAAGAAAATATTCTCTTAGTTTTCTTTTATTAAAGAAGTTTTATCGCAATCAATCCACTGTCAAACCTGAATCTTCCTGCCTATATACTCTTAGAGCACCACCAGATAAAATTCCTTCTGTAAACAAATAGACAAATTTTGCTAACTAAAACTGTTTTCTTTTCCAAAATATAATTAAAGAGGATATGTTAGGTCACTAATTTCACATCTCAAAATCATTATGTAACATTCAAATGGAGAGTTTTTTATCGCATATATTATCGTTAGTGTACACATGTATTCGGCCAGAAGATGGACAATGTCCGAAAGCGCTCGCCAACAGAAGATGGTTTGCAGAAACCAATGAAGACGGAAAATAGAAGGTATGATAGTATATATTATTATTAGATGTTTTTTTGTTAGGGTTCGGTCAAGGTAGATCCAAAAAATACAAATTTTAAAAAATGTGTATTTTTTAAATTATCTGCCAACGTTCCGGCTTACATTGTAAGCCATCTTAAGGGCTATCAAGAAGGCGAGAGGGGATGTCGTATCACCGAGATTCCATTTTCATGATAACAATGGAATTCCATTCTCGGTCATGAAAATGGTATCTGGGTGACACGACGTCCCCTCTCGTCTTCATGATGGCCCTGAAGATGACATACAATGTAAGCTAAAATGTTGGTAGATAATTTTAAAAATACACATTTTTTAAATTTGTATTTTTTGAATCTACCTTGACTGAACCCCCCCCCCCCCCAAAAAAAAAAAAAAGTCTAATAATTATGTAACATTATTTTTGAGTTTTTGGACAATGTTGCTTTTATTTTCTAAAATTGGTTCCTATACCTGTATTCCTATCAACAGATAGAAATCAACAGCTAGACAATTTTTTTAAATTATTTCTGATGCTTTCCTAAATTCTTAATAAAAATATACAGATATATAATGGGATTGTTATTGCCCTAAAATAAATGAACTGTTAAATGTTTTGTATTTATTTATGATACCAGAACCTATCAGAATATTTATCTTGTGTTCTACACTCCAGCCTTTAAAACTATTTCAGCAAGGGATTTCAAGGGTCACCTAGCAATTTTTATGAAGCAAGAACCTGTAAGAAATATAAGTAATAGTAAGAAGCACATTCTCTGCTTCATCAGTAATTTCAAATTCATTTTTCATTTGAAATCATCTTCCAGTTTCAATTTCAAAGTTAAGGCTTTGGTGTACCAAAGTGTCTAAAAGTAATCCTGATTCAATTCATAGTTGTTCAGGATCACATTATCTTCTTTGGGAAAAAAAATTATCAAAATTAAACTGAGAATTAATTATATAATAAAAATTATTGGAAGTATTTACACATATTCTAAGTAAATAAAAGCTTTTTGGTGAACAATGAACAATATTAAAAATTATTTAAACAGGTTGATCTTATTGTAATTAATTAGAGCAGCAGTTCCATTTGAAAAAAAATAAATAAATCAATAACACAAAGCTTGTTTTCTTTACATTTTTAAAAGTTTATGTAAATATAAATTTTTTTTATTAATATGTAGCACATTTCATTACAAAAATTTTAAATGTATTTTATTTAAATCCACTCTACTTTTTTTAGAGAGTGGTACTTGAAAAAATCACGAATAGTAAAACTTTTGAGGATCTCTCGCCCTTCGTCAGTTGAAGAGTGAAGAGAGACTAGAATTACAGAAAGAACTCAAAGAAAGTGGAAGGCGATTGGGTTTTCCCTAATCCTCGTATTGTTAGCAATTGATGACAGGTCTTGTAGTAGCTTTAAGAATGTGTATATAGGCAAACTCTCTCGTCTACAGTTGCAAATCTGAAGCTGTGTTAAGAAGTTGTTCAATCACTTGAACTTGGAAAACGTCATTAAAACACATTAAATGACTCTGAGCATGCCTTGCTATGGGAAGAGGGGACTGGGTTCTGAACATCCTGGGCAGAACATTCAGTTTAGAACCACAGTCCCCTCTTCCCATAGCAAAGCATGCTCAGAGTCATTTTATGAGTTTTAATGACATTTTCCAAGTTAAGTGATTGAACAACTTCCCGACACGGCTTCAGATTTACAACTTAAGACGAGAGTGCGCCTATATCTACATTCCCAAAACCAAAACAAGACCTGGAATCAATTACCCAACAATAGGAGGATTAGGGAAAAACCAAACGCCTTCCTCTTTCTTTAAGTCCATTCTACACCATTCTCTTTACTCCTCACTGACAAAGGGCGAGAGATCCCCAAAATTTTACTATTTGTGATTTTTTATCTCATATCCTATCTTTTCTTGATTAATATATATCGCAGCCGCGAGTGTTTCATTTTCTACATATACTTTATATATATATAATTTCCTGAGAACTGCTTCTAAAAGTAAAAGTTAAAACAAATAATAATTTCGAGTTGTCCCTTATTTTGTGATTTTCGGTTAGCTTTNTAAAAAATTTCTAGAGATGCTGGAAAGATAAGATTCCATTATGAAAATCAAATCAATTTTTAGTTATGAAAAAAATCTTGGAATTCTAATCCAATTCCAAAAAATACTGAAAAACTTAGATTCGCTAGACGGCTGTGGACAAAGTAAAAAATAAATGATTTTTGGAAAAACAAAATCAAAAACGTTTACCTAAAACTCTACAGTCAAAATTCTTAAAGCTAAAAACTAACAAAAAGATAAAACTGAAAAAATTAATTAAAAAACATCTGTGTAAAAACAAAATAATTTGAGTAATGGGAATTGAAACTACAAGTAGAACGCTAATTACACAAGTTAGTATTTTTTTATCACAGTTAACCACCATTTAAACTAATGAAAATTGAACATTTCATAACCAATATAAAAATTGTAGACGCAGACATATAAACCAGTATTTCTAAGTAGTTTGGGGTGACACATTTATATAAGAAATAACTCATATTTCCTTCTCCCACTTATTCATGACAAAAAAAGCTGTGAATTAAAATAATAATAATGTGTGTGTGTGTTCTTTACTATACTGGACTAAAAAAACAGAGAGAGGAGACTAGGTTTGATTATAATGAAATTCATTCATTTCACAGTATTTACTTTTTAAGTTTAAAAATGTAAACAAACACTGATCTAGTTTCCAGGGTTATGTAACAAGGCACACAAAAATGTTAATGTTTAAAATATCTCTTGTATATTATATATTTTTGAAAATTATTAGAAATTCATAAAATTTAAAATAATAATACATTTTCTGAATAAAAAATATATAACAAAATTGGATAAATATTAAAAGTTCAATTGAAAAAGTTTCAGTTACATTGCACCTCATTAACATGTTGTATCGAAGAAATTCAGGCCTCTTCTCACTCCATCAGGAGAATATAGTAACAAAATAGTCATTTTTAATTAAAATAAAGTAAATCTCAACAAAAATAATGACTGGTATCACGATAAAATCACTAAAAACCGTATGCCAGCCAACAATGTAAAATTTACATTTGTTGTAAGTTCATTCAAAGTTTTATCCAGTCTTCACTATTTAAAATATCACTGAACAATTCACTTCCACTAAGAGTCAATTCAGTTAATTTTAATTAATTTAATTTATTTTCAATTGTTTATACATACACAATATATATCATTCTTTACATAATTTTAAGGTCTCCTGACTATCCTCCAACGAGTCACTTGTCATACAACACTGTTAACACTTTTCATGGTCGCTGGGTAGAACTGAAAAGCTGTACCTCGCCCAAAGAGTCCATCCTTTTCAGTGATAGCTCTATATATTATAATAAATTGCAAACAAATCTGATACAACAAAACAATATATTCATTCCAACAAAGATATTGAAAATTTTAATATAATTTAACAGGAACGATTTTTATAACAACAAAAATGCATAAAGGCCCTAAACATTCTAAATGAACAACATTACATCTTTAAAGATTGTTATTTGTGATATCCTTAGATGTTTCATATGAAAAAAAGGAAAGGAAAAAAAAAAAAAAAAAAAAAAACCTCAGTTCAAAATTTTAAAAAGTCACCTCTCAGTTGCTTTTCTTAAATTAGCTTCTGTTTAAAATATTTTCAATGCCCAACAAGGTCTATGGTAAAAAAAATAAGATTTTTAATGTTAATTTACAATTAGAAGTTAAATAAATTTAATAAGTGGAATCAAATCAGCCAAATGTATTAAATATTTTCAAATATTATACATTATTAATATTTATATGTTTTTGGTTTTATTTTTATTTCCACAGTAACAAGTGCTTCAAAATACAAACTGCGGGTGAATAAATTAAAATAAACTAAAACAGAACAACAATAATTTCAAATAAAGAACTGAAAAATATATTACTTTCACCAGGAAGACCATATTCATATATGCCATAGGTCCATCTGAATACCTTTCCACAATCGCACCTTGAGAATCTCATTTATAAGTCAAGTATAGAGTATAACCTTATTAAGCCCTTAAAATATTCTACCAAAATGAATATGAATAGGCATCACTTAAAGATTCAGAACAGTAATCACAGAGATAAAGTACAATCCAAAAGTAAAATTACATTGGTCTCCAGGACCACACTAATGATATTTCCCTAAGAATGCTGAAGCTGAAGCATTTGTAAATCATTTTTAGTCCTGATAAATTTTCCCAGAAGAATCAAATTTTAAAGAGGAAACTGAACAAAAGTAGATAATTTTTTTAATTCACTGAAAAGTAGAAAATAAATTACTGCAAAAATGTCAAAGAAAAATCATTTGTACAAAAAGGTCAAGTCAACTTGGGCTATTCTGAATATTTAGAAACAAAGCTTTTTGGTAAAAATAATAAAAGTAATTTTAAAGTTTAAGATAAATAATTTAAACTAATAAAGCTAAATTAAAATGAATAGAAATTAATATAATTTAAAACTGTCTTAATTATTATGATAATTCTGGACTCGACATTCAGTCACTTAGATAAAAGAAAAGATGCACAAGACTTTATGCATTGGTTACAATAATCCTAATCCTGTTATTAGCTATTGTTTTCAACAATATTTTTCTCTTTTTTTTTTTCAAAATGTAAAAACAGACACAAGCGGCCACAGAAAATTTTGATTTATTCATTGCTGACCAAGCGTATAAAAGCGTATTGGCACTCATCACTCCACCACCTGTTTTTGCTTTGTACTTCTGCTTAGAGACAGTGGTACCCAATTTAAGGAATGTTCTCAAGAGCATGCTTCGCAGTTGTAAACAAACAAAAGTTCTAGAAAAAAAAAATAGTATTTTTGAGGATTATATCTAGCCTTTGTCTATGGAGTCCAACATATATTATAAGTCCTAGAAAACTGAAGTTCCAATAATTAATACTTGAATAAGTATTTATTAATAAATATTAATAAATAAAAGAAGTGACCATGAATTTTTTTTTTTTTTTTAATTTGTCTTCTAGAATTTGAACTTGTGAAGCTAATTTCATTTCATCCACTAAAATGGAGGAAAAACAACATTATAGTTTAACTGCTAATGAAAATGGCATTTTTCTATTTTAAAAAAATCCTACTTCAACAAAACAAATTATGAAAGCTTATTACAGAATAAGAATTCCAAATCTAATTAAAATATAACATATAAATTTCCATTTTAATTTTTACACTAATTTTCAAATTAGTTAACTTTCAATTCTTGAGCTACAACACATAAAACTATTGGAAAAATAAAATTAACCCATTTTATTTGATTCAAAGTTTGAAAGTGTGGACTACCTAATTAGTCAGGCTATGAAGATAATTTAAAGCTAAAAGCTAATTTAATTTGATAAGCAAAGAGTCCTTTATTTGAAAAGCTACTGCATTGAGAACTCAGCTGTCTCAATATTATCAGTAATTATTCAATAAAATTATGCTGAATAACAATAAAAGATTTTTAATAAGTAATATATATGGCAACTGATGTCTGCTTTTNTATATATATATATAAAATTTAACTTACTTAATTTATTGATTCAATCTTTAAGCAGAATTACTGAATCTGAAATCACAAAACTAGAGCTCTAATTACAATGTCAAGGCAAAACTCAGTACATGACAATATTTAAAGCTGGTAAACATTTTGATAAAAGAACGTGACACCAAAAACTGAATTTAATAATTTTTAAGAACTATATATAATCATTAATATACTCAATTGAAATTTTTTTTTTATTTACTTTAAATACAAATTAATGTAAACATATTAATTTAATTTTCTATACTTGAGGGCCATATATATATATAAAACACAGTTTGATTCTAAGGAATATGCACCTTTGTGTCTTAGGTGATAAGTAGTCAAGGTCATAAATTGAGTTTTCAAGATCAACGGAAACATTGTTATGCTTCATTGGATTGACAATTTTATTAAAAGTTCATATATCCTGATGGTGAAATACTTCATATATTAATTTTAAAAGTGAGCAAAAAAATAAAATAAACGAAATATCAATAAACATAAAACAAAATGAAAATATTTTTTTCATAAAAAAAAAAAAAATCATACTAAGCAAGGCAATATTGAAAATTATTAATGTTTATTGGACTTAGAAAAAATGAGTAAAATTTAAGAAATTTTCTAGTATCACATAACAATTCAAAATTATGAGATGACATATAGGAAGGGATACCCTTATTGATAAATACTCTCAAAACCAATAGTCAAAAATATTTGATTATTAATTTATAAATTATTAATAATTAACCATTAAATCAAAAGCTCAATTAAAAATTAATTGAATACTTTCAGAAATTAATTGATCACTCTCAATCCTATTGATATAATTTCTAAAAGAGGAGTGAAGAAGTATAATTTTTGTTATATGCTTTGACTCTCCATAATGACAAAATATGCTTTCTTTTTTTTTTTTTTAAACACATATTTCTTCATAATTAGTCAGTCAATACTTTAACGTTATACCTATATATTGTGGTTAGGTAATATCAATTGACATCACAAGAGCTTGCATTGAATATAATTGTGATTAATTATTACATTTCTTATTTATCGAATCACTAAACTTACACATGGGGTTAGGCCTCCTCTCAGTGACTTAAGGCTTGGTGATGTCAGAATGCAGTTCAAAAAGTTTTAAAATCACATATTTTTCAATTTTTTTTTTTTTTTCACTTCATATAGAGCAACTTATAGGAGGGACTGATCTTGATTGTGTAAAGCTCCTTTGAGAATACTACGCTTGTTTACTTGAAAGATAATATTTATTATATTATTATTATCAGATAATATTAATTATTAATTTCTCAACATCATAGCTAAAATGAATTCCATAGCTAATCACTGACATAAAATTTGGGAAGTAATTGATCTCTCCAAAGCTATAAGAAAAACCCCACACACACATATATATGTTTGGTCTAGTTCTCATTTATCTCTTATTGTTCAAATGTATAATTCTGAGAAACCAAATAATTAGAACTGGTCAATATTTATCACATCTTTCATTGCCACTAGTCAAATTAATTATATAGTTATCCCAAATCACTAAAAGCTTTGTTTAAGATAGTTGTTTTATAACAATAAAGGCATAATTGAAATCTCTGAAATGTCAATGAGTAGTTATCTAGTATAACTGTTTCACTTTTCTGAAATTCTTGGTCAAAAATCACAAGATTCATTTTATATTGTTTGTGTCTGATTAATTTTTCAGAATTCAATCAATTCAACATTTCACTATCCCTTTTGATTGTCAGTTGGGTTTGCTTCATTGTGCTATAGGTTTCTTCTTCTCATTCTTTTCCTTCTAAATCATAGCCTGAGTTAAAATAAACAGACTTTAATTAGCTTGAATTAAAATTAAATTTAAACCAATTTCTAAATTAGTAATGGAATATGAAGTACATGTATTAACACCTCAAATAGAGTTTCTCATGAGACACACTACAATTATCTAACCAGATTCATAACAGTAAATGCGTTTTACATAAATTAAGAGTAAAACAAAATAAGAAAGAGTGATTTGAGATTCAGTAATTTTCATCAGTACTGGTTCAGTTGAGAGCAAAAATTTACTAATAACAAATAAACAATTGGCACTTACATGTTACAGCCTAACCAGTTAATTTTTCAATATCCTCTTATTTATTTATCAATTACTTCACAAATATTGAAGAAAACAAGTAGGTAAATTACCTATAAATAGAGGAACTAAAAATAATTTTGTATGAAAATTATAGTAAATAAAAGGCACCTTATTATAATTCACTAGTATAGGGGTTTGATTAAGAGTAAAAAAAATATGTAACCAATCCAAGAAAAAGGAATATAAAACCAAAAGTGAATCATTACCTTACCATAGCATACTCTATACATAGTTTACCCAAAACCAGTAATGTCAGTTAAATAAGTAAATATATTTTCTCTATACAATAAATAATTCATTATTTTTCTTTCTGTACATAATGAAGTACAAAATAAAACAAATTGTTGATAAAATCATTTACATTTTTTTTAAATATTTAAAATGTAAAATGCTCCTGAAACCTAAAGAAATATTACAATATTGTTGATGATTTAGGTACATACAAAACAACAGAAATACAAGGGATAGGATCATAAATTTTAAGAAGTAATTATAAATTATAGAGGCTTTTTATAAATGAATAAAAAAATAAGTCAAGTAAAAGAGGGTGTTTTGCTAACAAGGTCCATATTTCTGGTGTTTTGGTATGGGATTCACTAGTAGTAGATCAAGAGGGCCATAAAGAAACTAAGCCACTTAAGAAAATTAGTAGTTAAACACATAGTTAGTTTGCATTCGACCTGCCTCCCCGGCCTCCTCGACTGCTCCTTCCTTCTCTTTCCTAAAGAAAACAAATAAAATAAATTATAATAAAGTATTGTTATTCAACAATATTAAAGAATAATTTTAATATTTTAAAATAAAAAAAAAATGAAGTATTTACAATTTTCAAAAATAGATGAATATTTACATACTCTAAAGTAAAATCACGTTCAAAACATCAAAAATACAGTTAAACAGGATTATTTATTGATAGCTTTCAGACAACCAAGATTTAGCCCTAAAATACAAAATATAAAGGATCATAAAATAATAATAGTGGATCCTCATCTTGACAAGGTGCCATTATATATCTCATGGATTATATTTTCCCAATCCAAAACCATAATAATTTGGAAATCAATTTTTGAAGAAAAAAAAAAAGAAAGTGTGCCATAAAAATTATGAATATTTTAATGGCCTTATCTATGAAGCTATAATTTCATTACTTAAAAAAATATGATTTAGGCATAATGATTTCTAATGGGTTATTATTATTTCTACCACCAATGAATATAGAACTCTCATACCTTATATTGTCCGTCTTCCTTGGTTTCTGTATATCTCCCGTTGGCGAGCGCTTTCACAGAACAGACAAGACTTATATCATATGATATAAAAGACTTATACCCTTCCATACCAATAACAGAAACCATAGACATACTAAAAAACGGACTATCGGACCTTTACGATGAACAATTCATAGAAGAACTGACAGACATAACCTCAACAATACTGAAACAGAATTACTTCTTATTCGACAACAAACTTTACAGACCAGCAGACGGATTAGGAATGGGAAACCCAACTTCCTCTGTACTAATGGAGACTTTTATACAACACATAGAAGACACACACATTAAGAACCTTATAGAAAGATACAACATAAAACACTACTACAGGTACGTAGATGACATACTTTGCATACTTTCACAAGATAATGGAGAAGACATACTAACAGACCTAAACAACTTACATCCCAACATCACATACACAATGGAGAAAGAAAACAACAAAACAATCAACTACCTCGACATAACTATTACAAGGACGGACGATAAGCTAACCTACGGAATATACAGAAAACCGACAGCGACTGACACTACCATACACGCAACATCAAACCACCCCACACAACACAAACTCGCAGCATTCAGACATTTAATACGACGAATGAAGACAATCCCACTCACAAAAGAAAACTATGACAAAGAACTACAGACGATATACACAATTGCGCACAACAACGGATACAAACAAACCACTATAGACAAACTACTTACGAAATACAACAACAAAACACACACGAACGGACAACAAGAAGAACAGGCAAATCATAGATACACAATAACATACACAGGCACTGAAACTTACAAACTTACAAACCTATTTAGAAAAGAAGGTATACTCACAGCATTAAAAACAGACAATACACTAAAACGCAACCTACACACGAACAATATAAAGACTGAAACATTCAACTCCAGCGGAGTATACAAACTAACGTGCACATGCAACCAGACATACATAGGACAAACAGGACGAAAACTAAAAACGAGATTTGACGAACACGCACGAGCATACAAACGACAAAAACGGGACTCCAACTACGCAAACCACCTACAAGACAACGGCCACGACCTCACCGACATAAAAACAACAATGACATTGCTACACAAACAACAGAAGGGACGGAAGATGGACATATTAGAAAATATGGAAATCTACAAGACAAGGACAGCGGACAAGAACATAATTAACGAACAACTTAACACACAATCGGACACAATATTTAGACCGCTATTATTACTAAAACGAACACACAAACGCAAACGAACAGACGACGCACAAACTAACGACAACGCAAAAAGACAGAAGACAGCATAATCCATAGGCAAACAAACACATTTACAAAAAACTTTCGAAACACTTAGGACACCTCAACAAAGGGGATTACAACTAATCCCTACCTCAACTTATACCTGGAATAATGGACGATGACCCTCAACTCGCACAGGCAACATACCTGACCACCGACAAAAGTGACCCCTACAGCTACCTGACACAACTAACACACAGAAAAACACAGTTGAATACGGACCGTGACAGTGAACGTTTGTATTCGGCCAGAAGATGGACAGTGTCGTCCGAAAGCGCTCGCCAACGGGAGATATACAGAAACCAAGGAAGACGGACAATATAAGGTATGAGATAATGATTTCTCATTATGAGTGGATAGATAATTTTATGGCTTCAAAGGGTTTTTGGCACTGGAATTCTGGCTAGAGATAGCAGGCAATACAGATGGTGAGGGACAAACCCACTACTACATTTCTATAGCAAATCACTTGTATAATTATTTCTAAAATACGCTTAAAGGTAAGCTATTTAAAAGCGGCCTTAACTCAAAATTACTCAATGAAGTTACAAATTATCTTTTTTGAGGTTCTTTTTAATGTAAATGAAGTTAAACTAATTTGAGGTAGGATCTCTCAATATTTATTAGTTATAATTGGGATTACCATGTTTCTTGTCTCCTTCTTTTATTATTTATAATAAGTATCATTTTATTTTCTGTATTTTAATGCAATTTTTTCTTTTTATCTTGAATAAAGTTAATGGATTAGTTTTCTTAATATTCTTGTTTACTTCAATCCATTATTACAACATAGTTGTACATGTAGTTTTTATCAGTGATACTCTCTCAAGAGAAAATTATAATTAATTATAACTAGGTGACCCAATCATAAGCATTTTCAGTTCATTGTTTTGCTGTAAATTTAAAAGCTTACTAAAACATATTTTTAGAGAGCAAGTATAGCCCGTTTGATTAGGTTTTTCCAGTGAATCATCATCTGAATAATAAGAAGCACTATATTAATACCATAACTAATTTAAAAACCACTTACACTATAGAATCTAAGATCAGTTATATGAAGGATAAAGGGATCATGACTAAGTGACCCCCCTGCATCATGACAGCCATTATTTCAGCAATTTTTATGGAAGGCCACCTAATGGCATATGTAAAGATGCTCTATTATACTTATTATTTATGATTCTAATACATTTTTTTGATCAGTATCAGTCTGTACAATAATAAGAATGATAGAGTCAAAAGTCTTTCTTGAAATAAAAATAGAATATAAATAGAGGTTTGATCCTTATAATACATAATTAAACAATAGAACTGATAAAGAATATGTTATCTAAACACCTACATTAAGATCTTATACTTCAAGAGTAATTCATGATATTTCAGCCTGAATAAAATCAATAAAACTTGTGTAAAAATTAACATTAATTAATAATGCAATTAACTGCAGGAATATGATGTCATATATGTAGGAGTAACTGTCAAAAAAGTTTTTAATAAAAAAAACCAAATAGCCTGCATGCTGCTTCCTCCCCCCTTGCTGTCAGAGTGCTTTTTGTACAGTATTTATAGGGTAAAATAATGACATAATCATAGCTCTTATTTTGATTAAACTAAAAATTTTAATTGTATAAATATGAAAAATTAAATCAGTTTTATATATACCGATAGTGTTGTATGGAGAGATCTCTGAGGGAGGATTATAGTCTCATCTCAGAGTGCAGAACTGAACTAAGTGACAACCGGTGAAACGGGGTGGGAGAGGGTTTGTCGGCACACTTCAAAGGTAGGTAACAAACTAAACTGTTACCTACCCTTGAAGTGTGTCGACAAACCCTCTCCCACACCATTTCACCGGTTGTCACTTAGTTCAGTTCTGCACTCTGAGATGAGACTATAATCCTCCCTCAGAGATCTCTCCATACAACACTATCGGTATATATAAAACTGATTTAATTTTTCATATTTATATAGTTACAATTTTTAGTTTAATCTGTTAATCTTTTTCTGTTATATAAAAAACCACATATCTGTCTGGGCATCCAAATCTATAATTCTATAAGTGCAATAGTGTGTATAACATTTCAGCCCTCATAATGACTTACAAGGGAAGTCAAAACATTGGCAACAATAAAATAATTACCCAACAATTTGGGAGTATTTTATTTTTCTAATCCTAGCTGAAACCCTTGCGAATTTCTCCAGTATAATACTTAACGGTTCACTAACCTCCAACCATCCTTATTTATGATATTGGTAATATAATTGTTTAAGGAATTTAAATTTTAAATCTTCAAAGAACAACATGGGTTCAAATTTTGTGTGTTTAAATTTAAATGAGGCAAAACAGAACTAAAGGCCAAGAACAAATAATTTCTAATCACTTTTTTTTGACTTAAGTATATAACAATTTCCTTAAAACTTTTAAAAAATGGAAGAAGCTAAATAAAAATACACTAAATGTTTTAGTAGCTCAACACAGATATGAGGGACTATGCAGAAAACTTTCTATTTTTACTTTCTTGTTCCTAATATATGGGATCAGAGTTTTGGAAATACTATCAAAAAAGGTCACATGAGAAAACTAGTTCATAAAGTGGCAAACCTTTGCTTAAGAAGTGATTCCAGCCAATTTAGCTAGAAGTTTCTCAGCAGATGCACTGATTTTTAAAACAGCTATAACTTCCCTGGTGAACATTCAATTCATAACTATTGTTCCAGAATTTCATTACAATATCAAACTCTTTAATAAAAGACAACTTCCCTGGTGAACATTCAATTCATAACTATTGTTTCAGAATTTCATTACAATATCAAACTCTTTAATAAAAGACAATCAGGCTAAAATACATGAGAAGATGACTTAGCAATGACAAGCTTTTTCTTTATTTCAATCAAAACTGCTGTTTTGACAACTACTATAACTACTTTAAGACAGCTTTTTGATTAATGATAATTTACACAGTAAAATATTCATGTAGATTAGGCTTATTGTTTTAGTTAGACGGTATATTTTTTTTATGAACACATAAAGAGGTCTTCTATTTTCATATTATACTCGAAATATTTTGCTTGAGGTGCTAAGCAAAAATTAGGTCCTTGTTGTAGTCAGAAGAGGCTAACTAAAACTAGTACAAATATTTAAAATTGAGATTAAAAAGGTACCAGAGTCATCCTTTTTTTTTTTTTTATGCATTTAAAAAAAGAACAAGATATATGAATGCCTACCTTGTGATGAGAGGACTGATGAACGGCTGCAGATTCTGCTTCTTTCTTAGAATCCTCTTCCTCCTGGCGCTTTTCATAGTGAATGAAGTCATCAAAGATCGATGTAGTGTGCCGGTAGGAATGCATTACCCTTAGAACTTGTCTTCCTCTTTCAAAAGGTACCTCCTGCGTATCCCTTGAATTAGTAACAGGTTTATTTTCATTATTCTCTAACCGAATATGTCTTAACTGCACATTTGGAACGTCCTTAACATAAATCCACCGCACTCTAAACTGTCCTTTCCACTTGTCCTGAGACCACACTGAACTAGAAGCATTATAGTCTACGGGTGACGTCATTTTTGCCATTCCACAAAAATGGCCAGAACCATTAACAGAAAAAAACAAATAAACAACTCCATTTGGTTTTGATTCCTGCTCACGAAATGCCTGATCAAGTCTTTTATTGCCATGTTCAGTTGAGCACCAAATTTCATACTTTATAGATCTATGAATGTCATCTTCAGAATACGATTTGATCACAAAGAAACGAGCTCCCTTTGCTGATAGGTCAAAATCAACAGGATTATAGTTGTTTTTTCCCCTCAACTCATCCAAAATGGGATGAGAAGGAATGTTAGACTGAGATTGAGGCATTGTCACAGGAGGCTGTTGTATTACTTGTTGTTGAGGCTGAGGTGCTTGAGAAATTTGCTATAATAAAAACATAAGAAAAAATATGATATATAACATGATAATTTATATAATATAATATTAATATTTGTCAATCAATAGTATACATAATACTATATTATATACGATTCTTTCTATTATTATCCATTACCTAATTAGTTATCAAGTACTCACTGATAGCAGTAAAGAATACATCTTTTTGAATATAATATTAAAATAATATCTATATTTATTATTCTNAGGGAAAAAGGTAAAATATCAACATTTAAAAAAAATGTTTTTTTAAATAAAAGCACCACTACTTTTTGGCATGCTATTATTAATAACAAAATATAAATTGAGGACTAACATGAATTACTTTAATGGATAGCATCTAGGCTGCTACAACTATTCTCGTTTAGTGTAGTAAGATTTATATATATATAGAGTTCCATTAGTCTCTGGGTTGTAATTTTAAATCTTTATGATTCTACATGAGGAATGATAGAGTAGAAGCTTTTTATATAATCAATGGAAGATTGATCATAACAATCTCAACTCAAAGCCCTATGAGATAACAGATTAAATGATGAAAGTGCATACATTGAAAGAATCTAGGACAATATTAACATTAACTAATCTGATTTCCTTTTTAATCTTTATTTCCTTAAATAGAAAAACAGATTAGCTAGCTAACAATATTATAAAGTGTACTAATTAAGATGTATTAATTTAGATCAGTGGCTGTTAGATTAGAGATAAAACAATCAATCAAAGATCTTAATAAGAAAAAAATTAAAATTAAAGTAAAATTATTTTTATTTAAAGAATTCATAAAAACTATTTTCAACATACATAGCTCGCAAAATTTTTAAATAATTATAGATTGCTGTACTCATTAATGCTGAAAATAGCTAGTAAATCTAATCTATAATTTATTTTCACAAAAATATATCTAATCTATGTCTTTGTTATTTTAAGTTAAATTTTTTTCTACCTTAAAATAATGAAAATTTAAATAATAGACAGGCTTAGCAAATAATTGTCTCAACCAAGTTTTTGAAAATTAGAGATTTGAGACAAAAAATATTGTCTCCTATTGTTTGCTTGTGGAAAAAGTAATTTCATTTTTTCAATCAAATTTAATTAAATAAAATTCTGTCTCTGAAATATGTACCATATTGATTGATGAATTTTTGTTACTTTTATAATAAATACATTATTTAGTCACTGTAAAAATTCTGACATTTTTGGGCAAATAATTCTATAGAAAACAAAAATAAATGATAGTCAGATGAGATGAGGATAAGGTGGATACATATAAACTTTTCAACCAATTCACAATTTTTCCAGCTCCCTCAATTTTTGCTGAGTCACTAATGTGTGATCTATCATTGTCATAATGGAAAACCACACCTTCCCTAGTGATCAATTCTGGCCATTATTCTTGAATTACTTAAGTTGGTGACAGTAAAGAGTCGAGTTAATAGTCCAGCAAGATTCAAGTAGCATGATGAATGATTGCTTTTTAATCCCATCTTACATCCAGCAATACCATCCTTGGTGAGTTGCTTGAACCAAAACCAATAATTGCCCTGTTGGTCAAACCATTAACTGGACTCTCTACTGTCACTAACTTATAAGATTGACACAGGTAATCAAGAAAAATTGCCAGAATTGCTTACAATGAAAGGTGTTTTTCATCATGGCAACACTATATCTCACATACATTTAGTGACTTGGCAAAAATTATGAGTCAGACCTAAACCAAGCTGGGTACCTTTTGTTTTATTTCTGCAGGACTCTCTTAATGGTAAAGAGCAGGCATAAAAAGAGACTTGTGAAAATCACTTGGCTCAGATTTTTGGCCCAAAATCTCAAATGAAAATATAGAGTGATGGACAGGGCAAGTAGCAAAAAACAATCCATCTGAACCCCTGTTCATAAACACATAACAGTGGCCATAACTCGAACCAAAGGGAGACCAAGAAAGTGATAGAATGATAGAATACAGAAAGATGCAACAGAGTTCAATACGGGAAATAAGAAAGCCATAGACCATGAAAGACAGAGGTGTAAGAGGTAAGTCCAAGCGGTGGCTGAAGAAACAAGATCAGTAAAGCTAATAAATGAAAAAAAAAAAAAAAAAAACCAACAATGATCTTGAACCAAATAATATTTGAGTTACAAAACTAAAATTTAGTATTTAAGTAAAAGTAAAGAGTATTTAAAAGTTATTAACACCAAAAATATAGAATTACATAAGAATTAAGTAAGATCTCAATATGAACCCACCTTGAGGCAATTCAAATTATTTGCTTTCTCATCAGGTTCTACATGTGACATGGTGTGTGGCATATGTATAGGTAAAGGGTGAGGGGGAGGTGGGGGAAGTATTACAGGTGGAGGATGCCTTAGATAGGCAGGTGTCGCCCCTCTTGGAGCTGCACTCCATGCTCCTCCTCCGCCCCCAGCCACACTGTTTTTACTCATCCCACCACTCTTACCTTCCCAAGTACCGATATCCATATTATGCTTACCAGGTACCATAGGCGGAGGTGGCATTCCTGCAAAAAGTAATCTGATTAAATATAATAAAGCAAAGGATCATTCTATTCTTTCTAAAAACATAGATAAGTTTACTGTTTATTAATTATTTATATGTTATCTCTGTTTGAAATTCATAAATTTTCCATTGCATAAGAGCACAAACACAAATTAGAAAGTTATTTTAAGAAAATTAACTATGTTGATTCTTTTTAACTAGTAATATAAAAAATTTGCTTATGAAAAAAATTGAAAAGTACAAAAAACAATAGATAATAATAATAAAAATATTTTTAAAGCAAGGTAGAATTTATACTTATAAAATACTAAGGAAAATAAATAGATACATACAATACACAGGTACACAAATAAAATACAAATGCATACATATAAATCCGTATTATGTTACTGTATTAAACAGTGCAAAAGCCAATGGAAACTTGAATGTAATTTTAAAGCCTAAATAAATTAATCATATTCTTTTAAAGCATCTAATATAATAGTGTACACAACAATAAATTTTTCCCAAAGTTGATGAAAACTAAGTCTGCAGCAGTAGAAGGCTATGGTTTTCCTGTTTTTACAACAATATGAGCTTTCTTTTTTCTTTGTTGCCCCATCTAAGGAGTTATTCCAACCAATATTTCATTAAATTGATTTATATCATTAAATAGAAATAATAATTGATTTTTTAAATGTATTTATTTATTTATTTTTAAAACCTTCATAAATTAAATACAAATAATTTATTCGAACAGGGAAAAAGGTAAAATATCAACATTTAAAAAAAATGTTTTTTTAAATAAAAGCACCACTACTTTTTGGCATGCTATTATTAATAACAAAATATAAATTGAGGACTAACATGAATTACTTTAATGGATAGCATCTAGGCTGCTACAACTATTCTCGTTTAGTGTAGTAAGATTCTAGAAGTCTCTCACACAGGAACTATCAAAATTAAGTGAATTCCTTACTATTAAAACTAATAAATATTTGTAATTAAACTTTCAATGTGAGGGGCGCCAGGCCAGCTCAGGGGATCCGTACGGGTCTCGCAATCCTGATCCCCGGGTTCAAATCCCGCCCAGGTCAATCTTTTATTTATAATACATAAGCTTGTCCTGAGCCAAGGGTGTTTAAAATGGGGTGGCAACCTGTAGATAGCCCCTTCCTCCATGACCCTAAGTGGTTGAATAGAAGGCTAACACTTAAATAATAATAATAATAAATAAAATAAAAAAACTTTCAATGTCTATTTCCAACACTTTAGAATATGTATTTTAGCAATAAACAAATCTGTGTTTAGTTTGATTGTGCTAAAATAAATATTATGCCTGCTACAGAAACCCTCAATAAAACTTTCTTGAACCTTAAACTTGCTTTTTCCACCTTAAATCTCTTTTTCAACTTAAATCTCAATCCACACACCCCTCAAAGACATCATTCTCATCCATAATAGGATCAATGTCATCTATAAAATACCTTGTTCACTCCTAAATACCCCCTTATAGGTTAAGGTGTGCTGGATTTATTTATACATATATATAATACGCTTTTCTTGTATTCATTTAGATATTTTTCAATTTATTTTTATCAGTTTTAACTGCTAAGCAAAACTCTTAGAGCATAAGATGTAAATGTAAATATTTTAAAAATGTAATTTTTTTAAAAGGAAAACTGAGTTTGTTTCTTATCAACATTTTGACCGGACCCTATAACTTCTCTAATGATATCAATAACAAGAGTTATAGTTAATCCTGAAGGATTGCAGTTAATTGAGGTTGTTATCATGATGTATTAATTTTTTATTATGTTTTTTCTGAGCCTACCAAATAGATGCTAGTCACTAAAATTTATATGTATGTAAAATACTCTACAGGTAAAAGTTCAGTTTTCATAATGAAATTCATTAAGTAGATTTTAAATCCAAAACAAAAGGTCTAAGTTTGTTATTGAGAACATCAGACAATTAGGAGTGGGGGATAATTTAAAATGTCAAACCCGAGTACAAAAAGTTTTTTTTTTTTTATCTAGCAGACATAATATTTAATTTAAAGTAATGAATTCACAATTGCTTATTGATAAAAAAATGCTTAAGAAGTTTAACAGTAAAATGAATATTAGTAATAAATACAAATAAATTTCATTTTTAATTTTATAGTTTACCAAAATATGTTGTTTTTCTTTATAAATTTAGCACATCTGTAAACTGTAAATGCTTTTAACTATAAACTGGAAGATTAATTTTGTAAAATACCAAAATTGAATTAAAATGAGAGGGGTATTATCTGAAATGTCTAGTGCAAGTACAATAAACCTTTTCACTAAAGTGGAAATAATAGTTTAGTGCAATGAAACTCAATATAGATCTGTTATTGATAAAATATATATTCTATAAGTTTGAGTGATTACATGTTATGGAAAGTTCAAATATATATATTCATTAAATACAATACTAAGGTATCCTCATGTTTTATGTAGCTTCTGCTTTGTTCTGAATGTTTTGCTTTTTTAAAAAATTACTAAAAATGCTAAAGTTCCAAATATATAAATAAAAAATAGCAAGCACTTTGCTAATAATAAATAGATAAATAAATAATAAATGGTTTCATAATGAAAGACTACAGAAGAGATATTTTTCTAAATGTGAGAAAATGTGTAGGCAAATAACACTGAAGAACAAAGTTTTTGTTTCGGGGTTGAAATTAGATGATTTTAATGTATTTCCACGTGTTAAAACCGAAAATGACCATAAAAATTATATATTAGCTCTTGTTTTCAAGATATAGTATCATTCTATTATATATATATTGAGTTTTCAACAAATGAAATATTTCATCACCAACAGTTGGTACACATGTTTGTTTACATAACACCCCTCTCATCAGCTGTTCATAAGTAGTAAACATAACCTTTGCGAGTTTGTCAATTGTACGCACGTGGTTGCTATTGAAATTATCGTGTGAAGTTGATTTTTAAATTAATTTAAGTGCTGATCTGAAATGCCTCGAAAGTGTGTGAATTCTGTCGATAGCTTTTGCTATATATGTGGTGAAATAACATTTAAGGCTCAGAAACGTAAAATGTCACCTATCATTAAGACTGCCTATGAACATTATTTTGGTGTAAAAGTTGGGGACCAAGATAAATCATGGGCTCCTCATATATGTTGTAATTCTTGTTCCGTCATATTGCGAGAGTGGCTGAAAAATAACAAGCGGGCAATGGCTTTTGCAGTACCTATGGTTTGGCGTGAGCCTACCAATCATACAGACGACTGTTATTTCTGCTTAACTCCTCCCATTAAGCAAGGTTTATCTATGAAGAAAAGAGGAACGGTGAAATACCCTAATCTCCCATCTGCTCTTCGGCCTGTACCACACTCAGACAATTTGCCAGTCCCTTCTCCACCCCAAAACTATGAAATTTTAGAGGAAAGTGATGAAGTCTGTTTACAAGAAGCAACCCATCCTTCTACATCCTATGACCCTGATTTTGATGTAAGCGATAGGTCTAGTGATCCGCACAGAATTAGTCAAGCAGAGTTGAGTGACCTTATAAGAGATCTTGGCTTGTCTAAGGAAAAGGCTGAGCTGTTAGGGTCAAGACTACAACAGTGGAATCTTCTAAAACATGATGTGAAAATATCTCAGTACAGACAGCTCAGTACAGGATGCTCCAGAAGTGTTTTATAAAAGACAAGCTAAACGACAGCGATCTTACAATACATCGGATTGACTTAATTGAAATTTGGTGGTACAAACCTCTTTTATTTGTCAAAACACTAAGAATAATGTTTTTTTTTATCAATTTTGTACTTAAAATATTCTAAAAGAAACATAACAATATTGTTTTTTGTACTTTCACTTTTCACGTATAGTATAACTACTCTTTAAGATTAAGTGCTGTATATCTCAAAAACCAGAGCTAATAAAAATTTTTCAATGTTATTTTCGTTTTTATCACCCCAAAATTAGTAGAAATAGACTAATTTAGTGTAGGAAACATTCAAAAAATATTTTTTTGTTGTGCAGTGTAATTAGTTATTTTCTGGTGTGGATTAATATTCAAGCAGTTTATTTCTCATAAAGAAAACAATAAAATATTCAAGCTTAGTTGCTATAATGGTTATACTTAAAATTTATGAAGGGAAAGAGAAAGGAAAGGGTCATTTTATTCCCTTAACATAGTAATGGAGATAACTGATAAAATAATCGCAACATATTAGATTGTAGATGAGCAATCAACAACTACTAATATATATTTTTTAATTGAGACTCTCCCAAAAAGCTGCTGGAAGGAAGAGTAACAGTAAAAGATTCTCAGCCAAAATCATTACCAATAATAAAAAGTAAGAAAATCAATGGGGCACAGTCATTAGAGTACTGGACTCACTCACACACCGGAAAAAAATATAAATAAGTTAGTCATAAAAAAGTGAATCTTGAAAATCTTTTGGATTGTCACTTATTGAAAAGAAAGTAAGTTAAAAAGATAATTAGTGTGTAGTATCAATTGAAAGGGATGAACTAAAATTTTAGCCTAGACAAAAAAAAAAGATAGTCCCGTCGCATCTAGACTATGCAATAACTGAATCCGGATTTAGATGTGGTCTACTGTAGCAACGATCTCAAAATACAATATCATCAAACAGCCATTGGATGCATATCCAGCTTGCAAGAATTAGAGTAGTTTAAAGTCAAGGAAAAGAGATTTATCATAGTAGTTTGTCTGGCATTCACGAATACAAAGTTAAGACCTCAATATCTAGCAGAACAGTTTCCATTGAATGAAGAAATTTAATTTCAAAATTAGAATAGCACCAACTCACTTCTAAATCCTGTTACTTAAAAAGGAGCCATTCATTCCTGGTTACCATTACCTGTCTTCTCAAAACCATAGCAAAATTCATAAAAACAGTAGGAAATCCAAAAAAAATTTTTTTAGTCATTATATAAAGAGATGTGAAAAAATATAGTCAATTGAATATTTCACTTTGCAAGAAGTAGTAGCCACGGGAGCTTTTAGATCTAGTCAGGTAAAAACATCTATAAAGATGTTGGTGAGTTACCATTGCCTTATAAAGGGTGTTCCAAAATTAACACAAGAATTGAATTAAATAGAAAACACAGTTTTTTGTATTTTTATTGTTATTTTTTTATTGAATCATAAAGTCCATAGGATAGGGTTATTTATGGAAAAACACATCGAACAATGGCGTTTATGGCTTAGCATGCACATGCATTCTCATTTGTCAAAATTTTCCATAACAATTTCGTATAAATGTGGCTGAATTTCGTTGATGCAGCATTGAATCTCCTCCTTTAATGCACGGGTGGTTGTGGGCTGGTTGACATAGATCTGTGATTTCAAATAACCCCATAAAAATAAACCTAAATGGGATGTAAAATTACACAATGACTCACTATCAATCCTGTTGTCAATAAGGAACATTTATCAAGCAATCCTATTCTCAATGAAATATAAGTAAACTAATTTAATGTCAACATTAAAATGGAAAGATAACTGGAGATCCACAGATTCTAACAAACGTAAAGAGATTAAAGCAACAGCAAAAGCATGTCAAAGGGCAGTTCGAGATGGATGCAGAGAAGAGATGAATCAACTGATCCATGGATATCTCATGGCAAAAATGACTCTACCTATATATTTTAGTTGTGGGTTTGTAATAATAGTAAAACCATTGTATTGTATAGTGTGTAAAAATCAAAAGGATAAATACCAAATCCCAAATAATCTATGCAAAATTTTAAGAGACAATAACAAAAACATATACATACTGATGGAATTCTTACAAGATGCAGGCTTCAAACTTTTATTAATGTCAATGAGATCTGGTACCATCATCATGGACTGGGTTCTAGCAAAAAAGATTTCCATGATAGCATATATGTCAGAGGAAGTAGGAGTTGGAGAGGTTTGGGGATTGGCTGCATGATGCTCATGCGGTGCTGGTTGCTGCTGAGGAGAGTGTCTGCTGCAGTAACGGGGTTCTGACCTTTAGCTGGACCTGGCTGGCGGCACGGGAGTAAGAGAAATTCTCCTGAAAGTACCTTACTGGAGCACTTGTGCAGGGCTGGTGCTGGACTAGAGGTCTTCGCTGGGGCTGGGTCAGATGTCCTTGCTGGTATTGGATTGAAGGCTCCCTCAGAGAGTGGGCCGAGAGTCCTCGCTGTCGTTGAGTTGAGGGTTCTTGCTGCCATTGAGCCGAGGGATCTCGCTGGCGTTGGGCTGAAGGAACTCGTTGGCGTTGAGCCGAGGGAACTCACTGGCATTGGGCTGAAGGCTCGCTTAGCGTGCGTTTCCTCAGCTGCTGATATGCATCGCAACCTTTATAATTATCAGGGTGACTCTTGGAGCAGAGAGCACAGGTGGCTGGAGTGTCTCTGGTCTCGGCTGTCATGATTTCCCCTCCATTTGACACAGCGAGGAAGGTGGTTACATTTGATCTTTGAATGGCATCTGTGGCATTAAATTATGTCACGGCGAAATATGAGGATTTTCTACCACTACTTTTGTATGGTATAGGTATGTGAGGTCATATATGGAATTAATATTGGGTGTTCTCACCAGATCTACAAAAAATAGCGGGAGTGGCACTTTAAAAATTCCCTCAGTTCCCCGCCGGGTGCCAAGGACATTCAGGACACTCTTCAGTTTGAACCCGCACTCTGAGAGTTTTTCTGCTATTGTCTCAGTGTGAGTTGTGTGGTGAAGATATCGAATAACTACTCAAAGTACTCTGTCTTTTTGGAGTTGGTACAAGTAGTACTCGGCTTTTGTATCTTTTAGATATTTAACTATAGCGCGATACGAGTCAGGAGTGTTACAATTTATTTTTGTCTCAGAATGTCTGCTTATGCATTTGTAATTTTCCCTGCCATCTATTCGGTCAAATTGTGTGCACATCAGTTTAAAATTCTGAATGTTTTTGACAAAGATCGGAGGGGGGCTTGGGAATTTTAGGGGCGGTCATTGTTTCCATTCTGTTTTCCCCTGTGGGGAGAACGCTAAATGGGTTAGGCATGAAAAACGGCGATTATGTGAAGGCCGGGGGGGCATTATTGTTCTGTGTTGTACCATTGAGGCCAGTGAGATTTGTCGTCGACATAGTTGTTTTATTGCCTGTCAGGGATGACAGTATACTGCTGGACAAGCCCTGATGACAGTGGCGAGCAGCGATTCGCTGTCGTCTGGTTGGTGGAGAGCTCAGCAGTGAGCTCTTGTTACGGCCTTCGTTTGATACCATGATTTGATGGAAAAACTACCGTGCATGTGAATAAGTCAGAAAGAGAGAGAGGGAAAAAAAAAAAGTTTGAAGGCGGCTAGTTTTGACAAGTGCCCGAACGGGGCGAGCCGGGGCTGGAAGTCTAAGGGACGGCCCTTTATCAGACCCAGCCAAGGAGGCTGCCTGATGTCAGTTCACTTTCTCCCGTACTTACCTCTGTTAGGACAAGCAGTAGAACAGAAATTGTCTTCGCCCTCCACTGATAATAATTGAACTGTTCACTGATTAGAGCACTAATTTATATAATATTTACTTACGTATTTTTTGTAAGTTGGTCCATAGTTTTCACTAAACTTAGTGAAACTGTGCACTGTCACTTAAACTTGGCCTGTGTCATGTTTGATAGATATTAGTTCACTATTACACCAATTAAATATTATTGAGGAGCAACTATGACACAATGAACGCAATGAATGTACACAATGGCTGACTAGTGCCGAATCTACGTTATAGATTAGCAAGAATGCCTGACTCTGATCTCCTAGAAAAATAATTCAGAAAATAACAGCCCAGAGTGGCTGATGGGCCCCCACCCCAAGAAAAACAAGGTTGAGTTAGAAAATGTACTGATTAAATTTATAGGAAAGATACCTTCTAATGAACAGGTGGCAGATTTATTAACTAAGGCCACGGTAGAAAATTGGTTAATTTTGGGATATAATAAATGTAAACGTAGTCCTAATAGACATAAATATTTTGTAGTATGAGTAGGAGTTAGTTGTTCTTAGTTACAATTCTATCCTCTTTGTACACATCCCTATTTTTCAGAACAATTCTTCAACCAGCCCTTCAAGATATACTGAACAGAAAAAAAACCGTCGGTCAAAACCCTCACAAATTTACCAAAACAAGGTACTTGGTCTTCCAACAAAAGCAGATGCTTATCCTGTTGAATTATAAAAACTGGCAACACGTTCTCCAGTGTCAAAACCCACTTAACGAATAAGATCTAATCCTTATCAACATGGACATCCAAAAATTGAGTACTGCTTCAATACAACTTTTGCCCTGCTTTTTACGTAGGAAAAAGTACCACGCCCCTAAATCTCAGACTTAATAAGCACAAAGCATCCTGTTCAAAACTACAGTCCTCTCTCCCCATAGCAAGGCATGCTCAGAGTCATTTAATGTGTTTTAATTAAGTTTTCCAAGTTCAAGTAATTGAACAACTTCACAGATTTGCAACTGAAGATGAGAGAGTGCACCTATATCCATATTCTCAAAGCCAGAACAAGACCTGGCACCAATTACCAACAATAGGAAGATTAGGGAAATACAATTTGTCTTTCTTTTCCTTTGAGTCCTTTCTGCAGTCTATCTTCACTCCTCACTGACGAAGAGCAAGATGTTTCTCCAAAAATTTTAACTCATTGAAATTTTTTTTTTTTGTTCACTACACTCTTTCTCTCCTGTTCTCATTGATTATCAACTTTTAAATACACACATACGCACATAACACGACACACACAAGTACGCACACACACATTCTGCCAATCCACACATTTTAAGAATATTAGATCCTATTAAAGCACAGTATAATATGAATCGCTACTAGTGGTTTAAGACCCCTTCTTCAAAGACTTCAAAACCACTCGTCTGTACTGAGTGTGTGTGTGTGTGTGTGTGTGTGAACATGTGCAAATGTGTGTTTGTACACAACCCACCCATGCACCCATATGTGTGTATATATATATATANAATTTATATATAAATTACCTGGTCCCTTTTTTTTAATGCCACCAGAAGATATCTGAGGTTGGGGTTTAGCTGGCTGGCTTGCAATAGTCGCCCAGGTCATTTTTTTAGGCTGTATTTCTTTAACATCTTTTATGTCAGACTTTGTTTCAGTTAAGCCTAAAGTTTGCATCCCATGCTCAATACTCTTTAATGCCTCCCCTCCTAAAAAATAAATATATATGTATATAAATATATATGTAACTTATGTAACTATAAAAATGATAATGTACTCAAAAGCTGAGAAATTGATATCAAAACAAAGTGGTTTTCGATTTTACTCTTCAAAACATGATTCAAATGACCAAAATCAAAAGGAATTCACAATTCAAAATCAAACAATTTGTTTGAAGACGAATTACTGTTGGTGCTATTTGTATCCCTCTACAATAATAATAAAGAGGAATTGTAATATAGTATGAAGGATCGTATGAATAAACTTAATTTGAATAAGTAGGTGTAAAACTTAAGAGGAACAAAAATGAACAATTTTTACAAACAAAAATTATTTTACACATCAGAAAATTAATTTCTACACTAAAATTTTGAGAAAATAAAAACTAATTTATTGTGGAACAATAACTGATATAAAATATACAATAATATTTTGAAAAATTGATTCTTTAGGAAATATATACAGTTATGCTACCTACTAGAATATGCATACTAGCTGAAATAAATATATGAGTGAATAACAATTAAAAGCATATTCAGCCACTCAATTTTGCAATCTACTAATCTTATTGATGCAAAAAAATAACTAAAGATGAAAAAAATAAATGTAATAATTCAATGATAAGCAAAAATATGTTTCTTAATTAATTTCTACTAGATAAGGAAGTTATATCTATATTATTCCATAAAAATTAAATCCTGGTACTACTTCAATTGATTTCATTTAGTTATGACCATTTCATCTTTCAGGAAAATTAGGAAAACATTTTTATTTAAATTAAATTAAGCAGTATTAAATTTGAAATGACTATTTTACTGTGATGTATCAAGTTATATTGCATTCAGATGAAATATCAGAAGTTGGAGCTTTAGAAAATGTAGTAATAATAAATCTGTAAGTCAAAATATAGGCAAATAATTTTTAAAAAAGAAAAAAAAAAAAAGTTTTTTTTTCTCCTTTATATCAATCTTGATTGAACCCCAACAAATTCTCAACTAATGGTGAATTCTACAAATTTATGATTTGGGAGTTAATTTTTTAAAAATACTTCTGAAAAACACTGCAGTTCCTTATTTCGCTATGTAACTTCTAGAATTTTACTTTTAGTAAAACAAATGGTTTGTTTCATTGCACCACATTAAATATTATTACATCCCATTGATCTGATTTACCCAATAACAAATATAGCTTTTCTTTTTGGATATCCCATATTTTATTTAAAAAACTGAAAACTAACAGGTAGCAGCCATACATTTTTTAACATTTTTACATAAAAATTTGACACTAAATAAGAGAAAATATTCTTTTTAAATTTCAATATTAGTCATAAGAACCAACACAAAATTTTTTTTTGCTTTTATTTCTTTTTTAAATATTGTATTTGTTGTGGTATTTAATCTCATATTAATTTTATACAATAAATGCAAGGGATTAGAATAAAAAATCTTACTACCTCAGCCGGGAGATCTCGGTTCGAGTCCCTGCTGAGGTAGTAAGATTTTTTTATTCTATTTTCTTGCATTTATTGTATAAAATTAATGTGGGATTAAATACCACAAAAAATACAATATTTAAAAATTTTAAATATCAGCTAAAAAGGATATAAGCCACACTCAACTTCAATACACATTTTGAACTAACCGATAACCTACTTTAATTACAATAATTAAAAATAAATTGATCTTAGTAATTACAACACAAAAATTAACAACAAAAAATGGCAAACCTGGATAAATAGGATCACCATGCCTGTAGTAATCATCATAGTGTGGCTTTCTGGACATAGCAGCTGAATTGCTCCAAGTTGAATAGTCTCCATTACCAGGGAAATAATTGAAGCCTGTTGCAGGGCCACCAGCCTGCCCAAAGCCTCCCCCAAACATACCATCCATTCCTACATGATAAAAATATTAATTAATTTGAATAAAATATTTTAACTAGGATCTGATACCAACAAACATATTTTTAAAACAATACAATTTGGTATAAAAAAACAAACTTATATATGGAGTGCACCACAATAAATGATCAAAAACTGCAATTAATGTTTATGAATATAACTTCAATTTCTATTCTTAAGAATGCAATAAGAACATGAACAATACATGACTTTTATTACATTAAGTTATTAAACACTAAATATAGCACTCATGCTACAACAAAAGAACTCATTTTATTATAATAGTTACCAGTCTTTCATAAAAACAATGGTTTATGTAGAGTCCAATGGAACAGCAGATTGTAGAATGCAAGTGCAGCAGATTTTCCATATTTCTTTAAGATGAGCATTGACATGTGCAAATCAGTGATTCGATATTACTACTCAGCGGGAATAATAAGTATTAAAGATTAAGCATAAAGGTTAACCACGGCAGGCTCTGGAATGCTCAGGAGGGAAGAGAGGAGGAAGTGCAACTCATAGTTACATTCTTAAATATCTTCTTAATAAGCATTTTTCATAAAAATGTTATAGAACATAGGCTTTTTTTTATAACCTTTATTTATATATTACATTCTGTTAAAAATAAATAAAAACATTTTGTAATTTGATAACAATGAATAATAGAAAAAAAAAATGACATTAGGAAAGGAATCACATGAGAAGAGGAAGTGACCAGAGACTCCATATAGATATTAGAAAATTAAATTTTACACATGTCAAAATCAACTAACTTATTTTGTAACTAATTGTGAAGTAGTAATCATGATTGTGAATTTTGGATCCCTCTATGCCCTTCCTTATAATCCAATTTCAGCTTAAAATAAACTTATTTAACTGTTTGCAATATTAAAATAAAGTATCAACTATGGTTTCTACATTTAAAAATAAGAGAGTCTGCCAACCCAAGATTAAATACCATCCTTGATAGTCTTTTTCATAAAATTTTAGAAAAGAATGATAAAAAATTACGTTTTAAACAAATTGCGATGTGTACTTTTTTTTTTTGTCTTGTAATTCTAATAATAAATAAAATAAATTACAGTTTTAAATCTTAAATGAATGATTTAAGCAATTAACATACTCATCCACTTAACATCCAATAGTTTTCAGAAAGATTGCTCAGGTATAGAGTTTAATTCCATTACTTAAAAAATTGCAATCTCAAGAGAGCACATAAACAATCAAACACACACACACGCGCGCGCACAACTTTCAAATATGAATCACATATATATAATTTGAATAGACTATTTTTAGCTTCTCCAATGTCAAATCAAAGGAAATCTGTAAAGTTGAAAAAAATGTAAATAGTACAATTTTTTAGTGCAAGGAAACAGAATAAAAATCTAACTATAAATATTTTATTTGGTTGTGGTTTTTTATCCCACATAAATTTTAAACAATTAATGAGAGGGAACAGAATAAAAAATCTAACTGTCCCAGCCAGGAAACGAACCTCACTGTTCCTGGCTGGGACAGTTAGATTTTTTATTCTATTCCCTCTCATTAATTGTTTAAAAATCTAACTGTCCCAGCCAGGAAACGAACCTCACTGTTCCTGGCTGGGACAGTTAGATTTTTTATTCTATTCCCTCTCATTAATTGTTTAAAAATCTAACTGTCCCAGCCAGGACCTGACTGGAACAGTTAGATTTTTTATTTTGTTCCCTTGCACTAAAAATAATTAAAATTTATGAAGTATTAAATATATTTACAAAAAAATATATGTAAAAAGTTAAGTAACTTGTATTTTTATTCCCAAAAGTAAAGGTAATAATGCTAGTTTCATAGAGATATTAAATAAATATAGTAGGATTGAATATAGTAATTAACTATAATGTTATATTCTGAAGAAAAGTTTTGCAGTTAAAAGGATAAAAACTGAGTGGGAAGGAGACATTAAAATAACAAATTTGATCTAAGTAGTGAATGACAAAAAACTAGCGAATTGCTTTAAATGTCTAAGACCCTACACTCAGGGTCAGTTTATTTATGAAATTCAGATAAATGGAAATTTTTAAGGGATGTAGAATATTTCTTCAATCGTATTCAATAAATAATTTTAACAAAGAACAAGCACAAGACACTCCATTGTTATAATTGTTAAATACTTTTCTGTAATTGGACAATATTTATAATTTAGTTGCAAGTATTTTTGTTTATTATTTTGCTTTTAATGTTGATTTACAAGAGTAGTTAACTAGATTTAAGTGTAATTTTCTTGTATTCATTATTCATTAAATCATAGCCAGTAACATCAAAAATTAAACACAAGACAAATATGCATCATCATAAACCAAACATAAGAAAAATATTATATGCATGTAGATGGAGAGATGTTTATATGAATAGACTTCAAACCCTAAAAAAATCTGACAGGCAGGAACAGTGCAAACTAAGCAAATTCCTTAGTTGATGATTATTTTTATTACAACTATTGTCTTTCATTAATAAATGAAATTGTTAATATGATTTGTTAATATTAATTTACTTTACTTAACTTCCACTGCAGCAAAAAAACGTTTTCCACTCATGCTAATCATTCCAGGTAACCCCCAAACCGATTTGTCTGATTTCTTTCAATAACAAAATCAGCCATTTGTTTAGTATTTAAAAGCTACATGGCAAATTTCATTATAGAAACAACTAATTTTTGCTTCTAGGCCATTAAAATCATTAGATAAATTGGTTTGTTTCTTTGCTAAGACTATTTATTGACTTATGACTAAAGAAATCTTCTATATCCCTTAAAAATATCTATTTATCCGGATTTCATAAAAATAAAAAAACTTTGCCTAGTGATACAGGGTCTTACAATTTATTTTAACTAAGGCGTGGATGTGGGTACATGCGTGGGTGTGCACAAGTATGTGTGTGTTTGATTTTATATATGCTCTCTTAAGATTGCAATTTTTTAAGTAAAGGAATTAAACTTAATACTCGAGTAATCTTATTTAAACTATTGGATGTTAAGTGGATGAATATGTTAATTGCTTAAATCATTCATTTAAGATTTAAAACCGTAATTTTATTCATTATTAGAATTACCAAAAAAAAATTAATGCATTCCAATTTGTTTAAAATGTAATTTTTTATCATTTTTATTCTATATTTTTATGAAAAAGACTAGTAAGGATGGTATTTAATCTTTGATTGGCAGACTAAGCATGAAAAATTAATCATGGTTTCGGCCAGGATGAAAAAAATTAAAAACTATTGGGTAATTATTTTATTATATTATTGTAAAAGTTTTGACTTAACATGTTAGCCATTGTTAGGGCTGAAATACAATACATACTATTACACCTCTAAAAATTATACATTGGAATAAACAGACAGAGATATGATATGCTATAAGAGAGAAAATGATAAATAGAATAAACTCAAATTTAACTATACAAATATGAAAATATTTGAAAATAAACAATAAACACAGTTTAATACATTCCAAAATCAGCTTTATCTTAAGAAAAGGCTTAGAGGCCAGAACAGTAGCTTGATTAAGCCAGGTACCCACCTGGTTATTGTCAATTAGCATTAAGAAACGTGATATTAATTCTTCCTACCTCTCCCTTCATGATAAGTTACAACAAACCAGGAGAATTCACTTGAATTGAGGTTACATTTTTTGTTTACAAGCTTCCATAAGGACAGTTTTTCCATAATAATTATATATAAATTTTATTACAATCCAACATCCATGCATTCTAACAAAAAGGTCTGTCTCTTCTATTAGGTTCAAGGACTAAACGATGAAATATTCCAGCCAGTACTTTCATCCAATGATTTCATTTAAAACCATTAGCTGCATCTCTCAACAAGCTATATCCACATTCCTGTAGTACGCATGATGAAATTAGGCAGATGGTTGTTTTTACACTGTTGCAACTAGTGGCAGGAATATAGGTGTAGACTCACCAAAAGTGCCAATATTTGGCAACACTGTGTGAGCAATGTTGCCTAGTTCTCTCTTTCAGTTTTTGCTCACTCTCATGTTAGACCTGCACCTGTTAGTGTTTTATATGTTAGTGTTTTACTGATTCAATTAACTGTACAATATGAATTCTTCTTCATCTTCAGCCATGAAAAAAGACCAGCTTAATTGTTGCAAAAGATTTGGGTTCGCAAGGCTAGTCTATAATTTATAATGTATACCAATAAACAAATTTGTCAAAAAATATTTTGATCCCACATTTCTGATATAATATTGACTTTTTAAAAAGTGAAAAAGTACTGTAGCAGAAATTTAGTAGAGATGCAAAGAATGTGTCAAAAAGAAAAATTATTACACATTTCTTCTATACAGAAGAAATTTGTATCTCCAAATGAAAAATATAAAAGTGATAAGCCAAAATCTATTTTAAGTGATTTTGACAATGATGTGGTTCGGTTTTGTTTGCTTGAATTTTGACAGATGTGAATATCCCACAGCTGAAAATTTAAGAGAAAAAAACAAGAGAAAATTATAACTTCATTAGAATTAGTTCCATTCAAAGGCTCTTAACGTATCTGGGATATACATATAGAAAGAGGAAGGAAATTTCTTCTAGGTTCAAATTAATTTCTTGAGAAAGCTCTTCAGCATGATACTATTCAAAGAAAGAGAAAATATTTTGATATTTTGGTGAATGAAAGGAAATTCACCAAATATATTTCCAGAAGAACCTTATATTATAGTTATAGATAATGCTCCCTATCATTCTGCATTGTTGCAAAAACAATTCTTTAGCAGGAGCAAGAAAAAATTGAACGACTGAAGGAAAAAAACATACCTTTGGAAGATAATGCAAAAAAAGTACAATTGCTATATAAAATTTTGCTTTTTAGAAACCAATGAGATTTATGAACTGGCATGAGTTACAGGGCACAGTGTTTTGAGATTTCTTCTTTATCACTGCCAATATAATCCAATCAAATTGATATAGACTCAAATTAAAAGAGAAGCAGCTGATAAAAATAAAACTTTCAAGATAGACGATGTGGAGAGGTTGACGAGCGAAGCCGTAGACAATGTCACTACTGAAGACTGGTGGAAATGTGGAGAACATGCAGAACATCATCAATAAGCTGATTGGGAAAAATAAATAGTAAGGGATGATATAATGGAGTGTATATTAATAAATTTAAGTGATGACACAGCATTAGAGTCTGAAGAATATTCACATGATGATGAACGAAAACCAAGGATATAAAATTAAAATGTAAAAAACTTACTCCAAGTTACAGAAAGTTACTATTATATTAAATTGTACAATAATAAAATGTAATATTTCATTATAGTACAATTTAATATAATAGTAACTTTCTGTAACTTGGAGTAATTTTTTTACATTTTAATTTTATATCCTTGGTTTTCGTTCATCATCATGTGAATATTCTCTTCAAATAATTATAAATAAAAGACTCCTAGAGTCTCAGAGAGAAGATCGATGTGGCAATGTCGCAATTTCAAACACTGAAGAAGCCATTAATAAATGATGTACGAAAGCTTCACAGAAAGTAACTTTACTACATGGTCAAGCCTAGAGAAGTATTTTTGAATATTAATATACTGATAACATAATATAAAAGTATTAATATAAATNATTATTAATAATAATCTAATATTAAAAAATTTAACATGATTATTTCTGAAATAAAGAAAAAAAAGTCTCTTGGACATAATAATGTATGAAAAAAAATATACCATAGGAGTCATGACCAATTTGTCCTCCATAACCTCCAAGAAAAGTCATAGGGTCATTGTTCGTCGACCAAGTACCATCACCAACCCCAAATGTTTGATACTGATATGACGTGCCATAATAATTTGGTAAATAAGGATCAGAAGGCATGGTTGTGGAAATGGGGGTTGTATATCCCTGTAATCAAAATAAACAAATACATTAATTATAAATAAAGGAATGAGTGTCTCTAATAGATATTAATTAAAGAATTCTACTCTTGCTTTTAAATTGTTGAGTAATTAATATTAATATAGAGGAGACCTCAAATCATTTAACAGTTTACTTTATACACTTATTTTCCAATATAAAAAAATGGTCAGCCAATGTATAAAATAATGATAAGTGGGTATTTTTTTTATTGCTGGTAATAATTGTTACAAAATTTTTGTACATCTCTAAAGGTACTTATATCTTATTATAATTAACTTATAATACATATTATTTAAGTTATAGTTATAATAATTAATGTTTTTGATCCCACATTATATTTCATTTATTTCTCTATGTCTGACATAAATGTATAAAATGGCATTTAATTTTACTGTATTTTTACTTATCACCAATGCAGTGACTAAATGTGTGTATGGTCTCATATATGCATGCAAAAAAAATTTTTTTGAATGAACCTGATGCTGTTGTGCCCTCCATGAGTCAAAATCTTCATGTTCATTTATGTGTTCTTTTGGTCCATTTGTAACTGAAAAAAAAAATTGGATATATTTTTTTTAAATTTTGACAATTAAAAAATTTGTCTAAATTAGATAAATAAATTTACAAAATTATTTTATATATTATTAAAATCATGAACTCTTATAANATTTTTGACATTCTGAAAAACCATAAACCCTACTTTAAAAAAACCTGTCAAACATGTCTCCTAGTTCCTTAAGCTATTTATCTGCAATAATTTCCCCCTTTTTTTTCTGAAATTGCTCCCTTTGATGCAGAGTCACAGTAAATATATTTATATTATATTAAATTATATAACCTATAAATGTATTCATTAGTTTATTTTTAGAATTAGTGAATATCCATGGAAATATTTACAACAGAATAAAATTAACAAACACCAGATTTTTAAAAAATGACCAATATTTTTTTTCTTTTTCTAGTTAGCAAAAAATTTTTATTTCAAGTAAGCAAATAAAAGTTTTGGAAGATTCATATTCATAATACATTTCCTTTACAGTAGATTCAGTAGACAATACATTCCTTTACATTACTTAAATCATTTTAAAGTATTTTATATCAAGGACAATGTATCAACTAAAGAGGTTTGGAGGTGAGAAAAATTCTTATCACAAAAGGACATAATCCTGGCCTATGTCAAGTCACCACTCTGAGAACATCCAAAATTACTTTTTTTTTAAAGATCTAGACAATACAACCAATAACCCCAAAAAAATATAAGAGTAGAAGAAACTAAAAAAAATATATTAGAGAAATAACTAAAGAAAATATTAAAAGTATTTTTATGTCAACAAAAGCTATATTTTCAAGCATGATTGATACAGAGAAACCAGTTGCATTTTCCTCAGGAAAGTTGTCAAAAACTGAGTTCCCTATGCATTAATTGAGCATAAGGCACAGGCTTTCACTAACTGCATTCCATTTCTGGAAGAAAATTAACTCTAGGAAGATTTCTATTACTGTACCTGGTGCCCAGGTTAAAAGGAGGAACTTGAACGATACATCAGGAACTATTCCTGAAAGGCTGAAACAAGGAATCTTGAAACCCACCAGATGCTATATGGGTGAGAATTCAATTGGTTTGACAAGTCCTTTTAACAATCATTGGTGTTTTGTTGGTATGAAAGCACTCAAAATGGCTATAATTGAAATGTTAAATCAAGAAGCTTAAGTCATAACGAAGAGGCTTAGATCACGATCTCATGGTATTCTACAAGAGATAGATAATGGTGCTCATTTTTTATAATCTCAGGATTTAAATCATTTTGTTTAAATAATGGCTTTGACATATCTGATCAATACCATTAAAAAAAAATGTTTAATTAATAAATTTTAATAAAAAAATTTAATAAAAATGTGCAATTGATTTAATAACCATTAAAAAATCAGTTTCACTATTGAAGAATAATGGCAATAGAACTATATTTTAAATAAAAACTAAAGATTACCAAAAAACTTGAAAAAATAAATCATGGATAGTATAGAAGAATTTCACTACATTTGCCCCTAAGATGAGAGAAAATACAAATTACTTTTTAAAGGCTTACTGCTAAATAAGCCTACTGAAGACACAGTAGTCGTAGTCAGTCCCGATGATTACAAACAACAGTTCATTGCAATGACTAATTTACTAATAAAAAAAAAGAAGATAATTAAGTCAATATCTTCCAATTTTTAATAATAAAGACACAACTTCCAAAAAGTTGGAAATAAAGAAGTATATAGCAAATTACAATTAACTACAAAATTAAAGGTTTATGCCATTTTACTATAAGATGGGTGAACCTCAAAAGAAAACAAGAAGTGACACAATGTTATAATTGTATGTCATTCTTCTACAATGCATTAAATCTACTTCTAGAAGGTCTTCACTATTCTCATTTATTAAAAAAAGGAACTTTTGATTTATAGATAACTCAAATGTTAGAGGAACTCCAAAATGTATTACATTTTTGTTCTTATTTGTCTAACAAAAAGTTTGTAGAAAAAAATGGTGACAAATTTAATTTTCTAAAAATTACGTTCAATGACATTTTTTTACAAAAAAACACTGAATAGGGAAGATATTTATAAATATAATTATGAAGGCTAAGTACCTCTACTACTACGCTATTTATAAATATAACTACGAAGTACATTTGTACCAACATTCTGCCAGACAAAATTTAATGGTCTTTACTTTTAAACTTATTGCTCCCTTTAGCTTATAACATTTTTTTGTCGTTTATCCTTATTAATGGGAGAGGGAGAGGGAAAGAGAGAGAGGGAGAACAATAATTATCATTCAAAGTATTAAATTTGAGTTAAAATCAAATGAGTTGAAAGGGGATTTAGAGGAGGGTTAATATATTTGTTTAGTATATTTTTCCTACATTTTTTTTATAATCATTTTGAAAAATATACCAAAAAAGGTTTAGGCCCTCCTCTAAATCCCCTTCCACCTCATATGATTTTAACTCAAATTGAATTCTTTCAAAAACGAATATTAACATATATGTTTACAACCTTGTCTTTACAGTAAATCCCCTTGTACTTGACAATTTCAATTCTGGTCTGGAATTCTCTCCTGTATTTTCCAAAACTTTTTTAAAATATTAAGAAACCCTTTTGAAAAACTTTCCCTAACCTTAAGCTTGCCTTTCCCACTAACAACAAACTAAAATCCATTTACACCCTCCTTAAAGATCCATCTCCCTTCCTAACAGAACCAATGTTCTATATAAAATCCTTGTTCCACTCCTAATTGTCAAGGTTCTTACATTGGGCAAATCAAAAACCCTATTTCCCAAAGAATCAACAAATATAAAAATGACATAAACGAAAAACTAATAAAACTGCCCTCACAAAACACGTCATTCATGAAGGACACTTTCGACTTTGATAACATTACCATTCTTTACACCGAACCTTAAGAACACAAATGCCTATTATCGGAAACCGTTCACATAAACTTACAACGCAACCCAGTTAATGACATAGAACAAATTTCTTCAACATATTCAAACATTTTTGACATTCTGAAAAACCATAAACCCTACTTTAAAAAAACCTGTCAAACATGTCTCCTAGTTCCTTAAGCTATTTATCTGCAATAATTTCCCCCTTTTTTTTCTGAAATTGCTCCCTTTGATGCAGCCTAAGTAATATAGGCAGCCTGCTTTTCCTATGTACTTACCGCCTTATACCCTCCACCCTTCCACCACTCACGTTGTCTATCTCAAAATCTCTCACAAGTTCAAAACCCTACTTCTCAGTCATGAAAATAGGATCCTAGTGACACAACGTCCCCTCTCGCCTTCATGATAGGTAGGTGTGGGGAATTATATATATATATTTTTTTTTTCTACATAGTTCTACATACTATTGATACCACACTACATTTAGTTATGGCAATTCTATGTAATAATAATGTATATAATTTTTTTTTTATGTTTTTTCTAATGACATTGTATTTCAACAGCCCTGAAGATGGCTTATAATGTAAGCCGAAACATCGGTAGATAATTAAAAATACACATTTTTGAATTGCATTTTTTTGGATCTACCTTGACTGAACCCCAACAAAAAAATCTAATTATTCTCAAATATCTTTTTTAACCTGTTAACCAAACGGGACATGTAAATACATCAAATGTAAACAATAACAGTTACTGTTTAATACTGACACACCCTAGTGAAAGAGTTTGTGCTATTGTTTATGTATGATGAATTTATACCTCCTGCTCAGTTAACAGGTTAATATTGTATTTTTTTAATGTTATAGAAAAAAAATGGCATTATAGAACTAGTTTTTCTGTATATTATATTCATAATAGTAAGAATAATGAAGATATTAAAATCTTAGATTTTGGTTTTTCTTGAAACCCACTACCTCAACTGATTTTAGCCATTAATGAAATCATCCACCAGTTGGCAAAAAGAAGTTTAAATACCAAATTAAGTTTAATTATTGGTAAAATTATGGACAATAGAGCACCTATCTATATTATAT
>KZ807039.1:165033-177476 GCA_000696205.2 Oncopeltus fasciatus
TATATATATAGTGATATTTATATAAAACTAGTTATGTGATATGTGTGATTTAATAAGCTCCTGTGAATTAATTTGTTGTTCTTTGATTTATAACAATATACAATATTTTTAAATCACAGATATTGTAATATTTTTTCATGTGGAACTTTAATTAACTTTTTTTTTTTTCTTTATTTCAGAAAAAGGCACTTGAGAGCATTAACTCAAGATTGGCCCTTGTAATGAAGTCTGGGAAGTACGTTCTAGGTTTCAAGCAGACTTTAAAAACCCTCCGGCAAGGGAAGGCGAGACTTATCATCATTGCTAAAAATACTCCATCCTTGAGGTGAGACTGAGAAGTAGGGCTGTTTGATAGCTCTATGGAGTAGTCTCTAGAGACTGAGGGCTTCATGTTAAAGACTCTACAGAGAGTAGTAATTTTATTTAATATTGTATTATTTATAAATGTATGTTTGTATGTGTGTGTATATGTATATATTATAAGTTATATCATCAGTGAATTATAGGCGTTTAAAATTAGAAGATCCTTTTAATTTTTCGGAAAAAAATTGAATTGAACAATTAATTACTTTTACTATCAATAGCTAAACTATGATCTTTCAATGAGGTTTATAAAACTGGTTCTTTCTCCTGCAGCTAAATCCCCTGGTCAAATTATTTCATGTACTGCATTAAATTTACTAATTTCTTTATATTGTCTGACCTAAACTCCTATTTCTAAGCCTATTAATTTTTATTTTAATGCCTGAAGAAATTATACATCAAATATTTGACTTAAAAAAACAAACAAGAAATATAACTTAAAATTTTTTGGGGGGAGCTACTACATTCATTACAGTACAATCTAACTGTTCACGAAAGAATAGCTTTCAGGACAGAAAATGTACAATGTAAACTGGGGTTTCTTTTCTATATTCTTTACCATATAAAATATCTACATATTCACCATTTCTAAATCAGTTATCCTATCAAAAGAAGCTTAATCATTTTTAATGCATTCCCAAAAGGATTTTCAACTTCAGATATTAGGATCTACTTTCCTAATGCAGGCTGGAATGATATTGCTCTTTGACCAAATTGATCACTACAAACTGGACTTGATTGCTATACAGGAAGTATGCTGGACTCCTGCTAAATGTTGGAATCCTACAAAAGCATGTAATTATCAATTGAGCTAGGGAACTAAGAACTAAGCTTTCACTACAATTGGTGTTAATTGAACTGTCTGTATCAGTGGGAATTCTGGCATGGTGACTCTTATGCTTTTCTTCTCTTTAATATTACTCTGGGGACTGCACATGAAGAATATGGTGATATTGTCAGGCAGTCGATTCAAGCTGTAAGTCATATATTCTTGGACTTAAGTGGGCTCATCAACTAGATTGTCTTGAATTAAATCAAGCAAAGACCAAGTATTAAGGGACTGATAAGGTTCAGTCCCTCCTCAACTTTGCGACCTCAAAAGATTTCATTTTAGGTACCACTGTTTTCCCTCATTAATGTATAGACATAAATGAATAGGTCAGCCCAGGATGTTGAATGGGTGTTTTAGACCAATCAAAGTGACAATAGCCGCCCAGGATCCCCATCTGGAGGAGGAATTTGAACTGCTGAGTGAGGATGAGGTATTAGGTTTGGTCCTGGGAAAACTGGAGCACAACAAAGGCTTTCAAACAAGAATTCTTGAAAAGAGAAATTCTTTAGAGAATATTCGGAGATGTGTTGAGGGTTGCTGTTCAGATAAGAGGCACAAAATACATGGCATTTTAGGGGGCTTATGCAGGTCAATAAGCAAGGCCGACTGAGATGGATGGGGTCATTTGGTTTAACTTTGAGAGAAGCTCATAAAAGTTGCAGATGGAGCCTGTCTACGAAACAGAAAGACTGACTGTGATTCAGCAGTCAGTCAAGCTGGTGTGGGGACATTCCTAGGGATGCAGGACTTAAGTATAGCCACTTAAAATAGGGACAGTTAACAGAAGTTGTTAAAGGAGACTGGGGGGCTGTTGCACTTTGCTAACATAATATCATTTATATCAGATTGTTTTCCTTTTAAGTTGAAAATTTGATACTGGTTATATTGCAATTTGAAATGTCTGTCACCTTCAAGTAACATATAAAGATCTGTGTTTTTACTCGCAAGTTTTGTTGGAGACAGCAAGTCTATCTAAATATTAATTGATATGTGTTTGCTAGTTTATTGATGCAAAATAATAAACTAGCAACACATAGCCTTCTGTAGTAAATTATAAGAAGCAATCAATGTGTTTGTGCTGGTTTCACAAATTTATTTATTTTTATCTTTCTTTGTTCTTAGTTTTCTCTCTTTCACTTGTACTTCAAATAGATATGATTGGCTAAAGTAAACTATTGTAATAGGAAAAATATTAATTTACTCATCTCACCCTCTTAAAATTTGTTTTTACATTTAAGATTGGTAGTATCAGATTTTTTTTAACTGGGGAAAAAATATCTGCATATGTCATATACTATTTTGCAAGGTCTTATTTCATTTGGGCTGGATATATTACATTATTTGAAAGGGTTCAAATAATTGTTTAAATATTAAAATTGGTTATGACTAAATTAACCTGTCAATTTGAAGTTTCCCTACATTTAAAAACTATAACATCCTTGTTTATAACTTTGGTCAATTTTTCCTTGAATGAATTATTGTAAAAACATTTGTTTTCATAGTATAATTCAAACACTACAGTGACCTTATTTACTTATATATTTGTAACGTTTGTAAATAGCTAGTTCATTTATGAATTCAAATTTGTACAATAGTACTGTGCTCACCATAAGTTGTAGTATCTCTTACTGCCTAGCTTTAAAATTATTTTAAAAATAAAAATGAGTTAAAGTCTCTTTACTAATGTCAATCTTAAAAAAATATGAAAAAAATATTTGTAACAATTCATATTTTATTCCTTTTCTATGGATTTTATTTTCTCTGTTATATCACTGAACTTCCAAGTTCTATTATCTTCAAATGATGAACCAAGTCATAGGAATTGCCGGCTGATGCTTCCTGATGCATAAAGATGATTCTGATGAAGATGATTTATAAAATTAAAAATATTTGCACCTAGTGCTGCTAGGCTTACTAGTTAATTAAAATTAATATATTTTCCTGTATATTTACTCACCTATCTTTTTATGACTTTTATCAGAAATTATAGCTTAGATTCCACATAGCAAAAATTCTTACTTGTTAACTTTAATCAGTGGGATTTTATCAAAAATCTTGTAATTAGAGGGAAAAAATTTTAATTTTCTTGAGTCAATAATTTTTTTAGAAAATTGACACAAAATGAGTATTTTATTTTCTATCTGAAATTTATTTATAAAAAGTAGTTAATGCTTTAAATTATACTATGAGGGGCAGATAATACTAACGTCTTAATTTGTGAATTCCTCTGTTATAAGTTATAGTTCTAATAATATGGTTAATAATGCCAATTATTTAATTATCTACACACATGGCGTGTGTGTGTATATATATATATATATATATATTGTATAGCTATCCNATGAATGTTAATGAGCTATGTTTAATACGGCCACATGTCACTTTTAAATGAGACTCATAAAAAATTTTCGATGACATAAAATATTCAGGGATGACATACAGGGGAAGCGAAAAAGTACGAAAAATTTAATTGCATGTATATGTGTGTGTGTGTGTGAATTTTTCTTGTGAACTTGAAAGAAATAATAAGCAAATCATAATCGCTCTGCCTCCCCTTTAAATTTGTTTTATATATCTGTGTTAGTAGAATTTTATTAACAAATTAAAAAAAAATGCTTGAAGAATTTTAATATAATTTGAAATTAGTTGTCTTTACCGGATTGATTCTAAATTCTATGAGTTAAATCCAACAGCAAAGAGGGTTAACCCAAGGGTTTAAAGTAAGATATTTTTATAACAGGCCAAATGGTTGTAATCATTGACCTGCGGTTTGTCAAGCTTAATACAGGTTTTTGAAGCTTAATAACTTTTTTATTGGATGGGGGTGGTAAGTAATAAAAATGTAAAAATCCATATAATTATTTTCACTGTTCTATCAATGAATTTCTGAGTTCTATTATCTTCAAATGATGAACCAAGTCATAGGAATTGCCGGCTGATGCTCCCTGATGCATAAAGATGCTTCTGATGAAGATGATTTATAAAATTATAATATTTGCACCTAGTGCCTAGGCTTACTAGTTAATCAAAATTAATGGCCTTGTCTCTCAAACCCTGTACATTTATAAAAATATACTTACATATCTTTTTATATGTGTCTTCCACTTTTAACAGAATTTAGAGCTTAACTTGTTAACTTCCATCAGTGGGATTTTCTCAGTTGTTTCTGACAGGTGAACTAGTTTTTTATTGGATGGGGGGGAGGGGGCTAAATAATAAAAAAGAATATATAGCTATTTGGTTGCTAGCTTATTAAACTGATCTTCTAGAGGAACTCTTATAATTTTTGTTATCCTTAAGCGACTAAACAAGTTTTGCTGCAATTTGAAACTCATGCTAAGTCCTTGGCCTGGAGTTGTCTGATTATTTTCTGTGTACTTTATAGCATTTCAGTTTATTTTATTATATAACAATTATAATTTTTTTTAATGTTTTAGCCATTTTTTTGTTGTATTTTTTATAATGTTTATCTGATACATAGATTTTAATAATGTTTTTCTCTCTGTCCGATAAAATATTTTCTTTTTAGTAATAAAATTAAGTTTTATACTTGTATAAAAGCTTAATAATTATTGGAAATTGGGGCTAGTTTTTAATTTTTTGGTAGGTTAAATTTGTTCACTTTTTGCATAAAATAAAAATTAAGATTTTTTTATATTTTGTATCTAATACATTTTATAAGTAAAAAAAATTTCAATAAGTAAGGAAATGTATATATATTATATACATAGAGAATATGTGGTAAAGAAATTAATTGTCTATTATAAAAATTTCGTAATAAATCCATCATGGAGGAACTGTATAAACTAAGCTGATTTCTCAATATCATAGTGAATAGTATGTGAATACTATTAGTTTTGTCTTGCTCAATAACATACTCAGCCTCTATTTAGAAAAAAAAACACGCTTAATCCTTCTAAAAGGAGAGTTTGTTGACCATAGATATTATTCTAAGATGATTTTAGTTGGGGTTCGGTCAAGGTAGAAAATCTACCTTGACCGAACCCCAACTAAAATCATCTTAGCTTAATCCTTCTTTCTAATCCATTTAATTTAATCTAAGGGTTCTGGTGAACCCCCATTCCTAATTGTATTTTTTCTTTGTAAATTCTAAAACATTTCTTTTGACTATATACTAAGCTGTGATGAGTTACTTTGCTCTAAATTAAATATTTCACTTGTAATAAAAAATGACATTAAATTTATTTCATTAAGAGAGACAACTTATTTTGGACTCTAGACCACTAATAATTTAAAATTCATGTTAACCTCTAGTAAAATTTGTTCAATTTCATGAATCCTAAAGAATTTTCAACATTCTGAAAAACCATTAGCCCTCCTTCAAAATAAACCTGTCAAACATTCTTCCTTGTTCCAAAAGTTACTTATCTGCAATAATATCCTTCCGTTTTTCTTTGTCCTTTTATTGAGGGGGTCATTGACAATTTTTTGTAGGATATTAGAGTGTAGAGATTAGATTTGTTGGGCATGGATCTGCACCAGACATAAATTCCATATATCCAGATAGGTTTCAATATATGTTAGTCATTTGTTAAAAGGGGATACTTTTGAATGCTTTTAAGTATTGACGACAAAAGTTTGTGGCATCTGCAGGTTGTCAGTGTAACAACCTTTTAGTTAAAAGTTTATATAAAATAAGACAATTAGTGTGTCAAGAATTAATGGTTTGCTCCTTCTCGCTCTCTCTCTCTCTCTCTCTCTCTCTCTCTCTCTCTCTCTCTCTCTCTCTCTATATATATATNTGGTGTTATAACGGTCAGCACACCGGCCCGGATAGCAGGAGATCCAGGTTCGATTCCTGGCGAGGACAGATAGATTTTTTTATTCTGTTCCCTCTCATTAATTCTCTACTATTAAGTATAAATATTTTTTTCATAGTTGAATTTTATTATTACTATTATATTTTTGTACTTAAATTAACACTTTTATTCATAAGTAAGTTATAAAAGTTGTATTATTTTACCTGATGAATGTTTAATGGTCCACTGTGTGAATCTAAGATTCTTTTTCTTTGAGAAATTCGTTGCAGGTTTATTGTTTTCACCAAATATTTTACATAATGAAGAAGAATTTCATGTCGATTGAGTAATTTTATTAAATATTCTACTATTTTGTACTTCAATTTTATTACAATAAATTGATGTTGTTATTATTATTATAATTACATTGTTTGTTGTTTTTTTATTAGTGTAATTATATTTTAATTATCTTCAGATGATGAACCTAATCATAGGAATTGCCGGCTGATGCTCCTTGATGCATAAAACAGATTCTGATGAAGAAAATTCATAATTTGCGTTGAAATTTAAAAATGCATGAGAGCATATTGTTCTCATGATGCCCATTGATACTAATAAAATTTAAACATCAAAAAGTCTATTATCCCAAAAAATACAAATTTAAAAAATGTGTATTTTTTAAATTATCTGCCAAGGTTTCGGCTTACATTGTAAGCCATCTTTAGGGCTACCATGAAGGCGAGAGGGGACGTCCTGTCACCAAGATCCCATTTTCATGAGGGATCAACCTTGACCGACCGAACCCCAACCAAAAACATCTAATAATACCTACAGTAAAAAAAAAAAAACTTCTTTTTAGAAAAAGTTTTTAATATTTCATCCAATTCTTCTCACTATGTTACTCATTAAAATTTATAAATTGCAATTAATGATTTACAAAGAAAATTTTGTTAAAAGTTCCCTCCAAAAAACATTTAAAAACTCCAAATTCTATATACTTAGCTATATTCTAATAATTTCTGTAAATATATTTGTACAAACAACTCAGCTTTTTCTAAAATTATATTTTTTAAAAATGCATTTGTTTATTAGTTTAGCTTATTACTACTTGAGAGTTTAAAAGATTAGAGAAACCCTGAAAACAACAATAAATAAAAAAAATAGTCACTGATACTATATGGAGTGTCAGTTTCTATTGGACTTTCGTTTGTTCCAGTAAACCTTAATATATATTTTTAATTGTAGAAGCTAGTCTTGTGGAATTTCCTCTAATACAATTACTTTGTTTATTGATTTTTGCTACTTGGAGACTCCTTATCTATATAAATCACCTTAACTTTTGTTTTTCAGGAGATCTGAAATTGAGTATTACGCTATGTTAGCCAAGACTGGTGTCCACCACTACTCAGGAAATAACACAGAATTGGGTACAGCCTGTGGTAAATACTTCCGTGTCTGTACTCTTTCAATCACAGACCCTGGTGATTCTGATATCATCAGATCGATACCTTCATCCGAAGGAGCACAATGAATTAGCTGTTTATTTTTTATTTTAAAATAAAACAATAAAAAAACAGTTTCAATTCTTTATTTAAACCCTCCCCCCCCCTCCTCTACCTCCCAAGGATTCCTGGTTAACCAAAACGAATTGGACTACGGAATAAAAGTAAACAAGATAGTCTCTTATATTGTGAATGCTAGAAAAACATCAGGGCTATCATGGAGGCAAGAGGGGAGTCTTGTCCCTAAGATCCAGTTTTCATGATGTCTCCTCTCTCCTTCATGATGGATTCTGTGAGTGGCAGCCGAGGCGATACAGGAGGATTATAACCTGGTAGTGATCTGCCCAGCCAGTTGAGTCTAGGTTTAAGTTTTATACTAAATTCATATATTCTTTCTAATACCCAATATTATCATACTCTTCAATTTTAGTCTACTTAATTTTATTTTATTTAACTATTTAAGTTTGTTTAATTTTTTATATGAATAAACTGCCTTTTATATATCACCTTGCCCAGTCAGAAAAGACAAAAACGAAGTTGAAATATTATGCCAGACCAAAAAATAAATGAAAGAAGAGACGGAAAAATAAATAATAATAAGTTTCTATTAATTGATAGAGTGGAAGACGGAACTCTCAAAGGAGTCTCGCTCTTTCTACTATAAAAAACAATAAATAATTTATGTGGGGAACCAAATAATATTAAAAAATTGAGGAATGGTTCAATTTTAATTGAAACAGTCTAGGGAGCAGTCAGAGAAACTAACGTGTTTTGGAAATATCTATAAAGTCAGGGTAAAGCCTCACGACAAACTTAATATCAGTAAAGGAGTAATTTTTTGTCCAGATTTAGATGAAGTAGAGGAATCTGAAATATTAAATGAATTGAAAAATGACCATGTTATAGAAGTAAAAAGAATAATTTTCAATGGAGAGGAAAACCCACTTATATATATTGACTTTCTCCCTCCCTGAAATAGTTAACGTAGGGTATAAAAAACTAAAAATCAAAATGTATGTACCTAATCCTATTAGATGTAGGAAATGTTTAAAATTAGGACACTTTACCGACTACTGTACTAACCAAACCATTTGTTCGAAGCCAGAACATAAAGGTTCACCAAGTGAAACAATCGTTCCTCACTGTGTGAACTGTAAAGGAACGCACCCCAGTGTAGACATTAAATGTCCCAAGTTTAATCAGGAGAAATAAATAAAATGTATACAGATTCGGGAAAAAGTTACTTTGCAGCAAAAAAAACTCTATAAGGAAAATCAGCCCAGTGCTGGGAACACAAGCTACGCTGAAAACACAAACAAAAAAGGAGTTGAAATAGGTTGCCAAACTGACGATTTTATTTCACTATACAATACTTCCACTGAGTATAATAGATCAATGTGCTCCCAAACAGGAGAGTCTACTGGATTAACTTCATGTTAGCTTCTCCTGATAACTCCCAACCCCTCCTCGCTACCCACCCCTCCAGTCTTCTCCATCCCCAGCTAGTCAACGTCCCTCCCCCTTACCTCACACTCAAATCCCATCATCCCCCCGGCCTCAAGAGCAAACTAGGCCTGGAGATAAATCTTTAGGAACATTTAAATGTCCACCGCTAGCTCGACGGGAAAAATTTCTAAAAACCAAGTAATAAAAATAATAAGGGCGAAAGTTAAAAAAGTGGAGACCTCCCAATGAAAATAATGATACTAATTATAACGACATTGATAAGGCTTAATAAGCAATATAATTATTTTTCCTCCATCATCAATATAATAAATAAAAATTTAAATAAATGTTCACGTAGGCTTCCACGGTCATCAGGTGTATGTAAAGTTTTTTCCGGGTTGGACCGTGTAAAGTTTTTGATGGTTGCCGAGCTTTCGCACATCCTGTGATGGCTTCTTCAGGGCTGAATAGAGAATTCTCTATTTTACGGTCCAACCCGAAAAAAACTTTACATACATCTGATGACTGTGGAAGCCTACGTGAACATATTATAATCATTATATATTGGCTTTTTCCATTCAAAATTCTCTTTCTAACTAATCGATTTTAACTTCGATACGTATGATATCTTTCAGTCTACCCAGGTGGATGGGAACAGGTGTCTCCATTTTAATTATATCATATTCATTCAGTTAATCTATGCTTATTCCACTCGGACTTTTTCTCCCCACTCTTTACAGTCTAATTTCATTCAGACCTCCTCAGTATATTCCCCAGTCCCTTGTCTATTTCCAGGCAAAGTTTTTGGTTTATATATGTAAATGTGTGTGTGTGCGCGCTCGTGCGTGCGTGCTTTGTTTCGTGTGTACTAGACCAAAAAATAGTTTTNTTTATAATTCATAAACGTAATGCCTTTAATTGCATGGAACTGTAACGGAGTTAGAACACAATATGAAGAACTTAAACTACTAATAAACGAAAACATGCCTAACATAATATGCCTACAAGAAACTAAATTAACCCCAAATATACACTTAACTATAAAAGACTATACAATCTACAGAAAAGATAAGGAAATAGAGGAAGGCAACAGAGAACATGGAGGAGTTGTCATAGCTGTTCGGAAAAATATTTTTTCTGAAGAACTGCAAATTAGAGCCCCCTTACAAGCAACTATAGTTAAAATAAAAATAGGTTTTTTCTAACCATATGCAATTTATACCTCTCTTCAAAAGAACCCTTAAATGAACAGGCACTTGTACAGCTAATTAGTAGCCTGCCTTCTCCTTACATAGTTATAGGAGATATGAATGGCTCACACTACTCCTGGGACCCAGCTAGGACCAACTCTAGAGGGAACACGTTAAGGCAAATAATAGATGTCACTGATTTCTTGCTTTTCAATACCGACTTAATAACATATATCTGCCCTTATTACTTAGTTAATCACTTAACATGGGACGTATGTCAAGAACATTATGGGAGTGATCATTTTCCTGTTAAGCTAGCATTCAAAACGGAAATGCCGAAAGTTAGAAAACACCCGAGATGGATTACTGAGAAAGCAAACTGGAAAGAATTCTGGAATGTAATCCAAAAACCGTTCCATGATATGTCGACGTTGGACGAAACGGTAAATATCTTCAGTAAATCTATCGTTGAAGCCGCACTTCAGACCATCCCTAGAACAAAAGGCGCTGTCAAGTCAAACTATGCACCATGGTTCGACGACGAATGCCGAGAAGCAATAAAAAGCAAAAATAAAGCACTTAAATTATTTCAGAAAAGTCCAACAAAAACCAACCTTATTAATTATAAACAATTCCAAGCAATAGTCAGAAACATTGTAAAAAATAAAAAAAGAATCTCTTGGATAACGTATGTTGAATCAGCCAACATGAACACTCCAACTAAATCAGTTAGGGAAAAAATACACAGCATAGCAGGCAAATACAGCTCAGACCCTAACTGATAAACAAGTAATTGCTGAACATTTTGTTAACCATTTTGCAGAAATTTCTAATTATACTATTAGTCCAGAAAGGTCTACAGAAACAATAGTCTTTGATGAAACTATGCCTAGAAAGAACCTACACCAAAATGACTACAACTTTCGCTTTACTCCATGGGAACTACAATCAGCAATAGATGACTGATAAAATCTTTCACTCCAGGACAAGATGAAGTTCACAATCTTATGATAAAAAATCTTCCAACAGCCACAAAAAAATCATTGTTAAAATTATGCAATAAAATCTGGGAAACTTCATCATATCCTCAAGCTTGGCGAGAATAAATTATTATTCCCGTTTTAAAACCAGGAAAAAACAAGTATGATATGAATAGCTACTGACCGATTTCCTTGACAAGTTGCCTTTCAAAATTATTGGAAAAAATGAGTAACAAACGCCTAATGTGGACAATTGAAAAATTTGCTTTCTCCCATTCAAAGTGGTTTCAGAAAAGGTAGATCCACTACTGATCAATTAGTCACAATGAAAACTAAAATACTAAACACCTTCATCGGAAGAAAAGAAGCCATGGGGATATTTTTTGATATCGAAAAGGCGTATGACACAGTAGACAGAAATCTAATCTTAAGAACACTGTTCAAATGGGGTATCAAAGGATCGCTAGCGAATTTTATAAAAAGCTTTCTCATGAGAAGGTATATCAGAGTAAGATTTGGAGAATCAACTTCTGAACGCAGAGAAATCAATAATGGTATTCCACAAGGAAGTGTACTAAGCAGTACGTTGTTCGCGATCGCAATAAACTCAATAGCTGAGATTATACCCAAATCAATTGAGGCGTTCCTTTACGTAGATGACTTAACCATTGTCCTTAGTTTTCAAAATCAAGAATGGATGCGACGAATTATGCAAAATGTGCTGAACAAACTACAGGACTGACCAGAGAAGATTAATCTCCGTTTTTCTTCAGAAAATACCAAATGTTTGATGTTCTCACGTAAACGACGCCCAAGTGACTACCCAGAGTTCATAATGAATGGCCATGTAGTTTAAAGATGAGGTCAAATTCTTGGGCTTAGTCCTCGATAAAAAAACTTGCGTGGATGTCGCACATAATAATCTACATTCTGAATATCATAAACGACTCAATCTAATGAAAGTTTTTGCTAAGACTTCCTGGGGAGCTGATCGAAAGACTATGATAATGCTGTACAATAGCCTTATTCGAGCAAGTTAGATTATGGTAGTCCAATATATTCATCTGCGAAAAGTAAACACTTACTCCTTTTAGATTCAATCCACCACACAGGAATAAATAAGACTTGCAACAGGAGCCTTCAAGACCAGCCCTATAGAGAGTCTTTGCACTGAAGCTTCACTGCCACCTCTCATTTTCCGGCGCCAAGAACTAGTCAACTCATATGTTGTAAAAATAAAATTGCAACCTACAAATTTAGCTTTCTATCTAAATCTAATAATAATATCTACGGTCAATCTCTTGGAGTGGATATAATGATTAAAAAGAATCATTAAAAAAAGTTTGTCTCACTGGAGCTATATATATATA
>KZ807039.1:187696-211787 GCA_000696205.2 Oncopeltus fasciatus
TATATACATGCACAGCTATAACAATATATAATATTACATCCTAGATTTCAAGAAATAAATTTTATATTTTCTATCATGGATCATTTTTTTCTAGACACCTAGTTTGTTATTAATAAGTTTAGAATTTTAAGTCATAAGTAAATGTTATATATGATATTTGAAAAATAATATTTAATGTAGAACAATGTTTAGCCTTACAGCAAGGACATAATATATAGGCTGTTTGTAAAAGCCTACACTCAATGTATCAGAAATAATAAATTTAAGGCAAAACTAAAGTTCATTTATCAGAATATTTCTTAAGTTGAGAGATGAAGCAAAATGTTTGAAATGGTTTTGAGTTATGTGATAAAGATTTAGTGAGTGGTTACTAATTATACTAAAATTTTGAGCAATGTGTCTCCTTGAGTGCATTAAGCAGTTTTAATTTATTTACATCTAAATGTGCAGAATCAATTTCCAAATATACATAATAAATGTTCTGAATGCAACAATGACAATATACTATAATTATTGGTCCAAATATAAATAATTAATAAAGTAATTTTGAATTTGAAAGGTGAAATAAATTTATGTACAATTAATTAAAATTCTGAATACTAAACTGGCTTTTTTTCTGGATGCATATGCCAAAAGCCTGATAAGTTATTTTACAATATACATCATGTACAGTTACATACACCATATGTATAATTAAACTATTAACATTTAGAGGTGTAACCCAAATATTAAAATTATACATTCATTTATTCAAGTATTAAATAGTTTTACAAAAATTTAAATTTCAACAATGATATTTGTTTATCCATAATGGTACTGTACCTGACAAAAGTACACCAGATGAGCAATTTTCTATAAATAGGATGAGATTATACATGTATTTCAGCCCTGGCAGTAAGGATGATTTTATGTACACTTAAAGTATACAACAGATGGGCTTGTTAAGACCGAGCACCTCCCTTCTTCATTACTTTTCTCTGACTAACACAAAGAGTTCTCCTTTCACTAACCCAAATGTATCAACACAGAGCTCATAAATATACTTCTTTTATCACATGTTTAAAAGGGACTATTACTTAATAAAGTTTAGCATAAAAAAATATATACCCAAATAAGAAAATAAAAGCAACAACTGTTAGCAAATGGGGAAACAATTTTATTCGGCGGCTATACATATTTACTTAAACGCGGGAGCATGTATTTACAACTAATTTTAAGAAAATACTCTCTACAATCTTTTACAGCTGGAGGATCTTGTCACTCTAATTACAAAAACGATAAAAATGAGTTTTATACATTTAAAAATTAAGTTGGTCCAATTATACATAAAAATTATAACGTCATATTTTACAACCCGAAAAAATATTATTTTTTTTTTTACTGTACATAGTTAATAATGTATAAATGGGCAAATGGGTGATCTTTACAAAATGAAAACAATGAGGAAGGGGGCATTATATACTTTCAAAATATTTATAAATCATATATAAATATATGATTACCAGATTCAATGAAAATGACCTGGTGATATATGTACAAATAAATTCATTTCATCAAGAAAACATAAAGGCTGAGAAAACCTAACTAATTCAAATATAATTTCAAGAATTATGAATTAATTTTTTTTTTTTTTTTTGTTGAACATATTAATGTTCTAAATAAGAGCTGATTCTCATAGTGTTGACTTATAAAACACCATTAGTCGGAGGACCAATAGGTCCTAAATCAGGAACAACAACATTATTAGCAGATTTCATGAAAAACTTTTCGAGTTTTGCTATTATGTGCTTTCCATATGTATATTTGCGAAGTGAGGCAAAGTGCGGACGAATCTTATGCATTAAGACTTTTCTCTGTGATGCTTCACATACATCAAGCATTTTTTGAACAACATAGTTTGCATACTGATCTTTCATCATCACGTGGAGAGCACTGAAAAAAAAAATGCATACACCAATTAATTAAAATATAAAACTGGATAAATGGTTTATTGAAGAAAAGAAACACTCACTTGTCATTAAAACCACAAACTTCTTCAATTAACACAGCTCTCTCAGCTCTAGTAGCATGAGTCACACATTTTTCAACAACATTTGAGGCAAATTTATGTTGAGAAAGAGCGAGAACTTTACCTCTAACTGCACCAATAAGAATTGCTTTATCTTCTGCCTTTCCATGCTCTAAAAATAAACAAAACAAAACAAAAAGAAAATTAGTAATATTCATTATAATTGTATAATTAAATCTTTCTTCTTTATATTTATTATAGTAAAGTTAATAAAAACCTATCAGAGAATAACTATTCTTAGAATAAACCACACAAAATTTGGCGAAAAAAAATTGAATCCTCCATATTAAATTGGTTTTAAACAAACTTGACATTTAAGATTATGTTAAATTAGGGAATTATCCCCAACCCTACTTATCTAATTTTGCTCAATAACAAACTTACACATTTAAAAGAATACCAATTCTTTAGGATTCTTTAGAATTTATGCCAAATTCCATTAGGAAAAACAAAAGCAAAATTAAAATGTATGGAATAGTTGAAATCCTAATTCTAATTGTGTCTTGTAATTCCTAAAATAAACAGATCTGTGGTTAGGTGCATTACTCATAAATACTACTGTCACTACCACGAAGACACTAGACATTTCAGGAAATTCCCCACTGCTATTCTTAAAAAACTTTCAAATTTACACTCTTTAAAATGTTACAGAATATAAAAAATAGAAAATAACATTTTACTCCAGTTATGTTAGTTAACATTTTATTCCTGTGATGAAGTGAACACATCATGTGATGGCTTCTTCAGGGCTGAAAGTAGAATGAGAGTGACTCCAGGTCCAAGGGGCTTATATATCTGCCTAGGACCAGACCTTGATCTAAGTCTGTGTTCCCATTGGTTGGCTCTTATCTGTTCCTTTTTAGAGATGACTGTCTGGCTCCAGTAGCTTGGACCAGGAGTTGCTCTCATTTTACTATCAACTCTGAAGAAGCCAGGTTAAGCCTGGAAGAAGTATTTATGAATATTCCTGGAGACTGTGGAAGCCTACGTGAACATCAAATTTATTAAGATTTTAAAGGCTTAAATGGTTTGTGTTACAGGACACATACAAGTATGAGTTATGCTTGTTATTGTTACAACTATTGCAGGTGCACCACTTAGCGACTTTATTATTTTTAGAAATTAATTGAACAAATGTAAGAGTTGTACAATGGTGAAACACAGAGCTTAAAATACAATTTGAAATACCCTCTTTATAAGGATATTTCACACACAAAAGCACATATTAAAGACATTTAGTTTAATAATATGAACTTTATACACCAAAATTTGTTTACTGGTCATAAGTTAGGTTTAGAACAATACATTTTTTATTGTTTTTATCATTGCTACAGAAAATTAGTTTCCTTAACATCTTCCCTAGAGCAATAATTTAATACATAAATGTATAAAATAATGACAATTATATGACATCTACAAAAATAATTTACGTAAAATAAAATAATTCACTCAATATTAGTATTTAAGATAAATATTCAGAAAAAAATCAAAAGAATTAGAAAGTTGCTAGACCAAATTACATAATCAAAGCAAATTTTATTGAGAAACATTCCTGCCATTAAATACTTTAAATAATATAAAAATTAAGTATTATTAACTGTATGTTAACATGTAAGTGCATATTAACTTAATCTGATAGTTATGATGTAGAATATTAAGTCGAAACTTCTATTTCTAGTCTATTTTAGCCAAGATGTAGAGGAAATCTATCCTTTAAAAAATAACCTAGAATGAAGTTTTTCTATAAAACAGGCTGTTTATGATGTCATAAACATTCTTAATTACTTTCAAATTGCTATCGAAACACCCAATTGATAACTCACAGCCAAGTGCCCACAATTTTTAAAATAATGATGGCAAATTCTAAATAATGTTGTTCTAACTATTGTTTAAATAATAAAGAACTATTGTTCAAATACTTGCCTAAGACATGTTGGATAACATAATTTCCATACTGATCCTGAATGAGCTGATCAGTGTGTTGGTGAAGTTCTTCTAAAATAGGAGAAGTTTGTTCTTGAGTACAATGTTCCAAGATGCGCTGAATAACTCGGCACCCATAAGGATGGGTTGACAAAGTGAACACCTAAAATAAACATGGGTTTAGAGACTCATGAAAACAAAAACAAATAAAAAGCGGAAAGTGAAATAGATAATTTCAGGACTTCCCAAATACATATGAGTATTTAATATTACTAGATATTTTAAATATTGACTTTTCCTGAAGTTTATATTGTAGCCTAGATTTTTTAGAAGGCAACTGGTTTTTCAGAGTAATTTTTTAAACAAAAAGTTAACTTTGTCTTATTACGTTTCATTAGAGGTTTTTCTGAAGGGTTTTTTAGCAATGGGATTTCCATATTTTTTTTTAGAGAATTTATAATTTATAACAGACTAGGATTTAAAATAAACTTGCGACAGAAAATAAGTTTTATACTATAAATGCAAGGGAATAGAATAAAAAATCTAACTGTCTCAGCCAGGACTCGAACCTGGATCTCGTGCTTGCCAGGCTGGCGTGATAGCCCAGTAAGCAGGAGATCCAGGTTCGAGTCCTGGCTGAGAGAGTTAGATTATTTTATCCTATTCCCTTGAATTTATTGTATAAAATTAATATGGGATTAAATATGTAGCCAGAAATTTACTTTAATTGTTAACATAATTTGTCCTTACAATTGATGAAAAAAAAAAAAAATTCTCTAAAATTTTGTTTACTGAATTTTTATTTCTGCATATGATGGGCACTAATAATGAATTTTTTTGTTATATTTTTAAAATCTCTGGATTACAATGATTTCTTAAATATTTTAAAAGGTATGCCTCTAGATTTTATTGCTTTTAAGATTTTATTTTTTATTGTCAAATATTCATGGGGATTTGAGAAAGAAAATAGATGTTTGTGAATTTTTTAAACCCAAATAAAAAGGTGACCAGCTAGCAACATAAACTACATTTTGTTTCAATCATACCTGGAAACGGATTAAAATTTTTAAGCCAATAAGTTACACATTCAGTTGTGTTGGGTTAATGGTTTTCGAGAGATATTTCTCAATTTTATGTACATTGCTGTAAATTAAATTACTGGTATATTTTAAGAGATTCAGTTGTCTGGCAGACTCCTATTCATTTTCAACCCTTTTTACATTCAATATAAACTTACAGAAGTATGTATAAAAGCAATAGACTATATTTAACAGTAAATTAAAATAAAGACACCTACCTGGCCTTGAAATGCGTTAATGATAAATTGTAAAGCATGAGGGTCAACACACTCAATACATTTTTGAACAACATGATTTCCATTTTGGTCTTTAACACATTTCAAAACATGTCCATCAAGTTCTCTGACTATTTCAACCTGCTGCTCACCACTTATTGACTCAAGGGCTTTTTGAATAACCCGACACCCATACATTTGAAGAGCAAGTGGTAAGACATGACCACGAACCTGAAAATTTTTGTACTTATATTAAAAAACAATAAAAAAACAAGATGAATATGAGAGGCATGGAAATCATTTCTTTGAAGTAATTTTACTTGGCATATAGTAAGATCTTAACAAATCAGAGGTTTGGACCTAGCAGACTATCAGAATTTATTGTAAAAGAATATTATAGTTAAAAAAATTCTCATTGTCTCAATAATCAGTTGGTTGCACACTCCCACATCACCTGTGGAAGACCACACAGGTTACCACCACTAATGTTTACCAAAAGATTGAAGAAATTTATGATAGTAAAGAGATGAGACAAAAAAAAATATTACAATTAATTTGCAGTCAAAAATCCTCACTGACTTCTAAATATGAAAATAACAAATAAGACAAAATTTTAGAGTGTACTTGTGAATATCTTAGGATCATGTATTTCTTTCTTATCTTAAGATCGTGTATCTCTTTCTATCCTACTGATTAGTAGGGTTATATAAAATAGAAGTGCTAAAGAAGGAAAAATAGATTAAAACTTTTAGTCAATATTTATAAATAACAAATTATAGAAGTAAATTATAACAATGTTTAATTACTTTCATTTAGGTTAAAAAAAAAAAAAAAAAAAAAATATGATTTTATACTTCTTTTAGACAAAAAAATAATTAAGAATACAGAAACAAATGAAATACCATATTTTAGTGTAAAAAGCTAACCTTTTGGGCCAAAGTTGTTTTCTGTTCTGGTGTTCCAAATTCAAAGAATTTTTGGATTACATAGTTGCCAAAGACATCTGTCATCAAGTTGTATGCAGCTGACAGAATTTCTGTGAACACAAGCTGCTTTTCTGGCACTGTAGCTCTTTCTAATTTCTGTTGGATGAAACGAGATCCATGTTGATCTTGAGAAAATTCAACTATATGGCTGGCCAAATCGCGTAACTGCAGAGAGGGATACCTAAAGGAAAGAAAGAATATATAGCTGTTAGGTTCTTTCTTATATGGAGTTTTTCCCCAATCAGTAGAAACATCTTAATTCATTTATTTGATTATTAATAGAATATCATGTAATAATTAATTTGTTATGACTGTTGAATAAATTTTCTCTATCCTGCCTCTGGAAGGTGAAAGTGATGTCACAAAAATGTATATAACATCATATGCGTGATCATTTTAAGTTCATTAATGAGATTTAGTTTAATAATATAAAATTTTGAAGATACACAATGAAATGAAACTATGAAGAGTAAGGGTTTAACTGAACCAAAGTTGACCAAGTTTTGGCTTGTTTTCAACCAAACATCTTCAGGGCTTTTATAAAAGTACTAAGTAGTAAAAGTAGTAGTAAATATGACAAAGAACAAATAAAACAAAAACAATTTTGTTAATATCTAAGACTCTATTAGAGTATGGGAAAATAAGAAAATGATTAATAATATCAAATAACAACACATAAAGAATGCAAGGGTTAAAAAATTAAATTTAAAACATAATATATAATTTAATCGGCACGTAAGCTGCCTGTTAAATGCAAATCGAAAAGGCTAAGTTCCTCATTGAAACTTTTTTTATTTAGAGGATATAATATTTAGTTTATTTATTTAGATTATTTATTTAGTTTAAAGTAATAAAATTCAATCCAGCTAGTTTATCGATAAAAAAAATATATTTTAGGAATTATAAAGCAATATTGACAGGAGAGATGTTTATCGAACCTTAAATTAAATTTTATTATCTAGAACCTGAAATTAGTTGTTTTTATTGAATGNTATATTATCATATATGATAATCGACATAATTTGAAGGGCTTCCAAATCGACATCGACATGAAGGGCTTCCAAATCATGTCGAATCCCTTCGACATGATTTGGAAGCCCTTTATGTAACAAAATAAGAATAAGTAAACAAGAAGCAGTTAAAAAAAAGTAATACAAATGGCTAAAAATTATAAAAGGATTTACAAATGATCTAACTAATTAATAAATTTATTAAAGAGAAATTATTAGCCATAAATTCAAACTAAAAAAATCCTGTTAAAATAGGTAATTCTGGAAAAGTTTAAGAAGTACTTTTTTTTAAATAAGTGAAACAGGTAATAAATACGATCAATACAAGAAGCTCATTAAACAAATACAAATAAAGAAAGATTTATAATATACACAATATAGCAGCTTTTCTTGATTAGGTGAGATGTACTAAAAACCACAAAATAATGTATTTTTTATACATTTTTATTTAATATAAGTTTATTATGAAATAAAATTCTAAATACCTAATCCTCCATAGCTTTGAGGCCATTTATTTAGTTTAAAGTAATAAAATTCAATCCAGCTAGTTTATCGATAAAAAAAATATATTTTAGGAATTATAAAGCAATATTGACAGGAGAGATGTTTATCGAACCTTAAATTAAATTTTATTATCTAGAACCTGAAATTAGTTGTTTTTATTGAATGAAATTTGGCATATCACTTTAAAGAAGAAAGTAGGAGTTAAACATGCTTTTTTGCTGCAGCGGGCATAACATTTAATTTAGAGCAATGAAACTGAATCAACATCTGTTAATTGACGATATTTTTCTACTAGAATATTGAGAATTTGCTTAGTTTAACCAGTTTCTTCATAATGAAATTTTTCTTCATTTCACATTTTTGAAGATGATGCTAAACTTTGACAAATAAAAATGCATTCCTTAAAAAATTATATTTTCTTTCCTTTTCTGAACACTACTGAATTCCTTAATGGTTTGTCTCTTTAGTCAACAACTTCTCCACTTAATAAAAAAGCTGAAATTTCTTATTCTTTGTAAAAATTTATATATAGAGGACAAAAAGCTAGCTGTTGAGAAAATTGATTTAAAAAATTAGGGTTTGACATCAATCTAACCATCAAATAAAAATTAGGTTTTCTCTAACTGGAGACAAAACATTTAATTAGCAAATCTGCAAGCTTTATATCACATATTTACAATGAATAAAATGTGGACCATATTCCTTTAAAGGCTTTATACCTCCCAATTTTAATTAATCACCTCCTTACATTACAGGGGTTCTCATAAAATAATTATTGTACCTTGTTTTCTCATTTCTTATGTTATAAACTATATATTACAGAATATAAAAGCTAAGATAAACAGAACATTATACTGACCTGTTGTTCCTAAAATCCTCAAGGAGACGAGAACGGCCTGTAGGCTTGGAGTCAAGAGGAGAGGTGTTAAGAGGACGTGGGACAGAGCCCAACTTGGCAAAGAGAGAAGGAGTTCCAAATACTGAAGCTCCAGCTCCTGCTCCCGCTCCCCCTCCAGCAGATGGAGCACTGCTCCGGAACTTGTTCTCTGCCCCAGGGGCAGCTGAGAGAAGAGAGCGACCAGATGAAGTCAACCCTCCTAGCTGGAGACCCCCACCTCCCGATCCAAGAGGTGGAGGAGTTACTGAGCCAGAGCCTGTCAACCCAAGGGGGCTGCCTGAAGCTGTCACTGTACCTGCTCAAAGACATATTTATTCAATAAATGCAAATAATTTAACCAACTATTCTAGTTTACTATAACCCAACAGGTAAAAAATCCTATATAAGCTAATTCTAGGATAATCCATTGTATTAGTTCAAATTTGTAATTTAAAAAAAAGTACTAAATTTAGTCATATAAGATGTATATTTTGTTTATAAGAAATATAAAAATCATATAAAGCAAAAGTAGAAGAAAGGAAAACAATGAGGACTATAGCACGCACAATAAATAATAAGGAAATTCGTACACACACTGATACTTATTCCTAATTGCCAGTCATAAGTGTTTCGTTTTTTCTTACCACACACACATATGCACGCATTCACACTCTCACAAAATATTGAGAGAAAATTAAATAATTGGGACCATCTTTAATGAATACGAGGGTTCCTATTTATGTATTCGCAGGATCATTTTTCACCATGACAATGCCAGCACTCACACATTGGCCAAAACAACCCAATATTTGACCGGTGAGAACATCAAATTGATGTGTCTTCTGTCGCACAGTCCTGATTTGGCACACAATAATTTCTTTCTGTTTCTCTACCTGAAGAATAAACTACATAGTCGACGATTTTTGATGCTAGAAGAAGTTGATGCATTCAAAATGCATGTTTTGGACATACCTCAATTGGAATGGAAAAAATTTTATGAAAATTAGTTCAAGCACATGCAAGTGTATCAATCATCATGGAAAATATTTTGAAAAACAATGATAAATATTTGTTTTTAATTATGATTTCAGATATATAGCAATCTCGACAAGTCAGATATTGTATATTTGCTTCTGTGCTGGGGGGACATTGATAAGGAATTTATTATAATTTAATAAAAGTTTTATATTGTTTGAGTAGTGGTCAAATCCCCATCGTCAAAGAGATTATTATGGACATATATTATCATATATGATAATCGACATAATTTGAAGGGCTTCCAAATCGACATCGACATGAAGGGCTTCCAAATCATGTCGAATCCCTTCGACATGATTTGGAAGCCCTTTATGTAACAAAATAAGAATAAGTAAACAAGAAGCAGTTAAAAAAAAGTAATACAAATGGCTAAAAATTATAAAAGGATTTACAAATGATCTAACTAATTAATAAATTTATTAAAGAGAAATTATTAGCCATAAATTCAAACTAAAAAAATCCTGTTAAAATAGGTAATTCTGGAAAAGTTTAAGAAGTACTTTTTTTTAAATAAGTGAAACAGGTAATAAATACGATCAATACAAGAAGCTCATTAAACAAATACAAATAAAGAAAGATTTATAATATACACAATATAGCAGCTTTTCTTGATTAGGTGAGATGTACTAAAAACCACAAAATAATGTATTTTTTATACATTTTTATTTAATATAAGTTTATTATGAAATAAAATTCTAAATACCTAATCCTCCATAGCTTTGAGGCCATTTAGCCCTTCCATATTCAAGAGATGGAGAATAAGCAGAGGTATTTCGATCAAAGGAATCCCTTCGACCTGAACTTCCTGTCCCAAGTCCAAGACCTAACAAAATACCAAATAAATGTGTATTAGTACAAATATAAGATTGATAAACAATAATAAAGAATTATTGATAAATGAAAATTAATATAGTAGGCTTGGTAAATTAATTTACAATTTACCAAGTGGTTCAAATAATAAGTATTTAACAAATAAAGGCAATAAAAAAACTGAGTTTATAAGTAGGGAATTTGTTTAATTCTTCATTCAAAACCTTCAACTGAGGTTTTTTTTATTATTATACTTATTTAATTTCTTTAAGATAAAGAAAAATTAAAGTTTTATATATTTTTAATAATATAACTCGTAATAACTTAGATCCTAAAACCAAAACTTAAGATGTTCTAGTACTTGACTTGTTTTTGAGTAGTTAATGATTTTCCAGGGGGTAATTTTAATAAACAAAATGGCATAATCGTGCATTTTGATTTTAAATCCCATGGAACACATTCAGTTGACCGTGAAGCCAGAAGGCAATGATAAGTACACAAAATCAATTACTGTTTATTAAGGTTTAACAAATAAAAATGTTTGACAAAACAACTAATTTGAAAAAAATTAAGAATTATTATTTTTTAAAAGAGTAGTAACAACAGAAAACCAAAATAAAGTTGATAATTGGGTTTTAATGTAAACAAAGCCTGCCAAAGGCAATATTATAGTTTTTATACTAAATAAATATGACATTATTAAACATTTAATATTGATTTCAGTAAGACATTTTCTAAATTGGGAACATACATTTCTGCATTACACCTTATTTTGAATTAATAAGATTTTAAAAAAATATACATTGCCTAATGTCAGAATTCAAATAAAAACATTAATAAAGCACAAATGATCTCAACAGTCAAGGATAAAAAAATAAAAATAAATAAATAAATAAAGATAGTTTATATCACATATTTACAATGAATAAAATGTGGACCATATTCCTTTAAAGGCTTTATACCTCCCAATTTTAATTAATCACCTCCTTACATTACAGGGGTTCTCATAAAANGGGGGGTTCATTATTTACTTAAATATTTCAGCAAAATACAATAATAAAAAAATAATTTGAACAATTAAATATAAAAGTTTAAGTATAAACTAGAATTTGCATTAGTGACAAGTAGGGAGGAACAGATTCTTATTAAGACAGGATCTGAGAGCCATCACAAAAATTGATATATTCATGCTAAAAAATGTATTATATTTTAATAGAGTTCATAGCAGGTGAAGAATTTTTACAGCATTCTAATTCATAAATAGTGTAATTATTCAAAAAGCAAGCATTAGGAAGTATTTAAAACAGCATAGACATTAAAAAAAACTTAATTGAGTAAATGCTCAATTAGATTTCTTAAGTCTTAAAAAACCACAGCTGTGAGTGATTCATTATCTATGTGTGTGTATGTATGTATGTGTGTATGTGTATATATATATATTTTTATATGCATAATAAAATATATTATTAGGTTTAAAAATATATTCTATAATAGAATACACATCAAAAACCCACTACATTCTAAACACTTATTTACTTTAATAGTTTTCTTAAGATGTGTTCCTAATTTAGACTTTAATAGAATATAAATGTTAGAAAATAACACTTTGCATAATTTATTTTCCCAGAAATGTTTTTGTACCTCTAACACATATACATATATACTCACAACATTCTGAGCAGGTCATATTTTTAGGTTTCTCAAAGTAGGATTGGTGAAGAATTCAAACTTTTATTTCAAAAGGTGCTTCACTACACTAAAGTGAATAGCTCAATTTGTTAAAATTAGCACGAAAACAACCATTATGGTTATATTTCTCTAAAATCGACTACAAATGAATAAACATTCTTATAATTACATGCTTATTTTATTTATATTTACAAAGTAAATTAAATACATTAAGCTAAAAAAAGGCAAATTCTCTACTCCCTCCTTCACCAATAAATAAATAAGCTATCACATGCACTTTGATATCATTAAAATAGGAAAAAAAGGTATGCAACCCTACAATAACAAATTATTTACACACACAAAAATCTCAGCAATAAATCGTTTAAATGATATAAACATAATTGTATAATTAGAATTTGTTTTATTGACATGTGCATGATAAAAAAATGTTAGAAACACACCCACACACATTATGTACAGGATGCAGGTTAGCAAAATAAAGGGTAAAAAAAAAGAAAAGAAAAAAAGTCTGATAATTTTCTCCACCACTTTAATATCAATGGCCAACTAACATCCTGTATATAAATTACACTTATATTGTTCTGAACATATCTTGTTTAATACTTATACAAAATTAAATCAGAGGAACACAATAAAATAAGAAATATTTAAAGTTTTTGTACTAGCTTTTGGCATACATTTCAGGTTATACTCCATCCCATTTGTTTGATTTTGCTCAATAATGAACAGTACTTTAAAAAAATATAATATTATAATATTTAAAAAAAGAATTGATGTTATCATTTTACATAAAAAACTATTTGCCAATATTCATTAAAAAAATAAAACATAACATTTGAATATCTATAAAAAGAAAACTATGCATGATTGGATTTCACATGAAAAAAGATTTAATGTCCAGCTTCCATTACTGAATCACCGATGAAACAAAATAAAATTGAGCAATGAATGAAACAATTAATTAGGAGTGATGAAAAGTGGATCCCATTTGTGAAAAAAAAATTTTCCAAAGCCCGGAGAAGCTTCATAAATGGAGGCCTAGATTGATGCTAAGAATCATGATGCTGAATTTTTGTAATATGGATTAGAAAAGAATACATGAAAACAAAAAAAAAACATCATGAGCTGCTCAAACTTGGCCTAACCATTAACTTGACACTATAATCTTATAAGAGTGAAGTATGCTATTGAAGAAAATAGCCAGTTGATATCAAAGAAAAGTGTTGTTTTCCATCACGACACTAAATAACAGACTTTTTAGTAACTCGGCGAAAGACAGTTAGGTTGGGAAGTATCTACTCTAACCAGCACCTTGCCCTATCTGACTACCATTTGTGTCATTCCCTGCAAAACTTTCTTAACAGTTCAAGGCTGATATCAAAAGAGGTTAGTGCCAATAAATTGGTTATATGGAGAGTTTTTTGACCGTAGATATTATTATTAGATGATTTTAGTTGGGGTTCGGTCAAGGTAGATCCAAAAAAATACAAATTTAAAAAAGTGTATTTTTTTATAAGATTATCTGCCAACGTTTCAGCTTACATTGTAAGCCATCTTCCGGGCTGTAAAAATACAATGTCATGAGAATTACCATAATGTAATGTGATATCAAAAGAATGAATGTAGAAAGCTATGTAAGAGAATTTAAAAAACATGCAGATAACAACCACTTAAAAAATAATTAAAACAGTAATTGACCACACCTGCCTATCATGAAGACGAGAGAGGACGTCCTGTTCCTGAGTTCACATTTCCATGACTGAGAAGAAAATATAATTTTTCAAAATTACCCACAGACATCGTGAGTGGTGGGAGGTAAGAGGCGGAAGGTACAAAGGGAGAGCGGCCTGTTTCAAAAGGGGGCAATAAAGGGACAAAAAAAGGAAGAAGGCTGTTATTGGGAATAAGTAATTTTGGAACTGGAAAAATGTTTGACAGGTTTATTAGAAGGAGGGCTAATGGTTTTTAGAATGTTGAAAATGTTTGAATAAGTTGAAGAAATTTGTTCTATGTCTCTCATCTTCATGATAGGCAGGTGTGGTCAATTACTGTTTAAATTTATTTAATTATTTTTTAAGAGGTTGTTGTCTGCATGTTTTTTAAATTCTCTTACATAGCTTTCTACATTCATACTTTTGATATCACATTACATTATGGTAATTCTATATTATAATATTGTCAATTATTATTGTTTTTCCATGACATTGTATTTCTACAGCTCGGAAGATGGCTTATAATGTAAACCGAAACGTTGGCAGATAATCTTATAAAAAAATACACTTTTTTAAAATTTGTATTTTTTTTTTTTTGGATCTACCTTGATCGAACCCCAACTAAAATAATCTGATAATAAATTGGTTATTTTTGCTCATAAATCTCAGAACGTCTGCAGTTACAGAATTATTTACCAGAAAAACGGCAGGTCATCAAACAAAACTGTTCATGACCAAAATAACATAATTAATTTGTATATAAATTAATTTGCCTGAAACTACTTTCATCCAAACCTATATGAATAAGGTAAAAAATTATGTAGAATAATATAACTTCTAAAATCATATTTAAAACAAAACAAGAAAGTATGAATTCATTTGCCCAAGTCTACTAAATCGCAAAAACAATCTTGGGATTAATTACAATAAAAGAATTATCTATATAAGTATGTTAAGTTGGGAGTTATATAGTAAATTTATAAAAATACAAATATTCTTAAAATGATCCTAAATTCTATACTCTATTGCCAGAAAACATAGCAACTCAAGTTAAGAAGCAAACTACTTTTTTATTTCCTAACTACAAATTAAATAAAACAAGCAACATCTACAACAGAAAAAATAATAATAATCAAAGTTTAATAAGATAATAGATACAGTTCTACAAATAATTTAACTACTGCAATAAAATTTGTTCAATCTGTGTTTATATATATATAAATAAAGAATTAAAGAGAAAATTAAAGGAAAATGAAGATACAATTTAATTCTTAGCAGTAAAGATTGCTATAGAGTACACACACACACCGGCTTCCGATACTTTTAAGTAATAAAATATTGATACTGCAATAATCTACCAAATGGTAACTTAACTTGACTTTTATACTTTAATCATGATTAATTAGGACTAGGTATGGAGAATAATAAAAATTATTTGGCTATTATAAAAAGAATCAAAAAATCAGATATTTTCATGGCATGTAAATAGTTATTTTTAGAAATATTAATAATGTAAAACTTTAAGTAAATAAAAAATTGTATTAAATAATTGTATTATGAAGACTAATTCACACATTGATTAAACTGACTTCGAAATTAATTTCACGTACAATCAACAATGAAAAAATAAATAAGTTTTTAACCATGTTTTTCTGTCACTAGCCATATATTGTGTTGGATTCAGAGAACAATTATTTTTTCAACTATCTACTAATTTTTTCTTCCTTGCATTAGCGCATTAAAACTTTAAAAAAGGCAACTGATACTAGAGAACTCAGAAAACAAATGAGTCTAAGAACAAAGAGTACCTCTAACTGAATAATCACAAGCTGATACACATTGACAAGACATGCAAGGTTTAAGAGAAAGAGAGGCTGGAGGGAAAAGTAATAGGATAAAGAAAATAAAAATACATGTGGGTTGAGATATTGCTGATAGTGAAAGAAAAATAGCTTTGGGGAAGGTGTACCTGCACCAAGGGAGGAGAGACTTGAAGTAAGAGAAGCAAGGTTGTTTGTATAGCCAGCAGTCCCACTGGTCCCGGACCCTGGTGGCAGACCTACAACCACACGACCACCTTCTTAAGCCCTCTCATAATAATGATATTTCCAATTTTTAATTTTTTTTAATTGGATATTAGTTTGGCAAATAAAAATGAGAACGATGAAAAATATATGTGTCAAAATATTGTATAACTAACTAAATGTACTAAAAAATTGTATTATAATTTAACATTTAAATTACTGATAATAAACGGGTGCACTTAAATATGATAGCTAAAAGACCAAAAAAGGCAAAGATGTAACATTAAATAGGGACAAATTAAACCTGTTAATATAATAAACTATAAGGAGAGAAATATTAATTCAGTACATGGTTTGATGGGTATTAGGGACAGAATATTGCTTGAATGGTGCATTCTTTCTAAAATCATTTAATAGAGGTCACTTCAAAGTAGCTAGCCTCACTCTCAACTGGATCATTTAACTTCTTTTTTTTTTTACACTGTTGTTATTGAAAAATATTACAGGTATGAGTTGAATGAATGAATAGTGGTGTAAATAAAGTTTGCAGTAGTAATTTGTAGAATAATATGAATTGCTTTACAGTAGTGTTTATACGATGGTGGGCTGTGAGATTTTTATTGTTGCTGAGGTGCATGCATATGCGGTTGAGGTGGAATGTCATGAAATGAAACATTTTAATTAAACCAATGTTTGTCCATTTTGCAGCTTCAAATGTTTGTGACCTACTTTCATATTCTAGAGATACGTTGACATGTTGAGTTTATTTTTATAGTTAAATTTTAAGAGATAATTTTGAACTATTTAGAATAAGTAAAAAAATAGTTTAAGCCAATAATTTAGTAAAATGAAACAGTAAAAGTTATTTTTGCAAGCAAACAGTAAAATAATGACATTTTGAATAAACAACAATTATCTGTAAAATCTAAATTGGACTTAACAGCCAATGTATCAGACTCATTATTTTAACTTTTAAAACATATATAATTTATAATATATAGAACTAGGAAATCTGTTTGATGGAAAATACAGAACTGAGTTGGAAAGAACAGCATATCAATTAAATCATAGCTAAACTCTATAGCAATGATATGTTCTAAACTCTACACTGTCAATAGAGTTGGGGTTTAATAAGAAAGCTTCTTCACACAGAAAACAAGCCATTTTACAAATTAGAAAGAGCCAATGCTGCAAATTATTGAGAGCATCATTATTACTTTTTTCAATTGTTAAATAATCAACAAAAAGGTTAAGGTTTGTTGAAATAAGACTATATGTTCTATGGACAATTGCATAATTTTAGTTTTCTGCTAAATTTTTTTTTTTTTTTTTTTAAATAACCAATGATACTCTGCACAGCCATAACCTTTGCAAATAGATGACAGAAGTGAATACTTACATTAATTATTGAACTTAGGTTTTGTTATAATAAGTTAAGTTTCATTTAACACTATAACAATAATATAGTTAAAATTAAGAACTGTAAATTGGATAAAATAAATGCAAGCATGGAATGGTTTATTTATTATCAAATACATCTTTATTTATACTTTGTTTCCTTTTAGACATCTAGAATATATAAAAAATGGGGGCATAAAGAATTATAAAGATTAGAGCAAAGTTTTAAGCTTTATTTCATTAATTTATTAATGAAGACAGTTGAACACTTAATCATAGCATTTCATTTTCATTTAATAATTTTTCAATTAAAATTTCCTATTTTTGTGAGTTTTCCATTTTACTTCACAAACTAAAATGGAGATCTGAAATTAAGAAATGTTAAAAAAAAAAAGAGATTTCAATTAAAATCTTATTACATTTTCATATAAATAAATTCAATCATAAAAAGAAGGGGGGGGGGGAGTATTTATTTATAAATGTCAACTGTAAATAAGTCATGAAAATAATAAAAATATAAAACCAGAAACTCTGGCTCAATAAATGATAATGAAGGAAAACTATGTTGAAAGACTAAAAACAGTTATTGTTGGGGTTCCACCTCAAAGAAGGATTAATTAAATTTTTAAAATTGAACACAAAGGACACTATTTATTTGGTAAATAAGACATCCTTGAATGATATTAACAGATAGAAGAATTACATTAAGTACAAAAAGGGATAAGCGAATATAAATGTAGAAATACCAAAACATTGTGCTTTACTGAATGAATGATGGCAGTAAAATCTGAAATTATAATTAAGCCTTAATAATAATTCTGAGTAATTCTATATTCTGAGCCCCTTCAATAAAGTAAACAATAGCACATAAGAGGTCATACAGTTGGAAAATGGTACACTTGTATTAAAGATGTCCATTCCTTAAGGCTTACGATTTATATGCTAAGTCTACAAATCTGAGAGGATCAACCCATAAAATAACTAGTGCAAAAAAAGCAACACCACATTTTAGTCCTAATGAATATAAGACATTATTTTGTGAAATTGAGATTTAGGTTCAAACCACATTTAACCTTTTCTAAATTTAATTATTGTTTAACACATTATAATCACATGTTAAAACTTGATACGGTCATTTCCTACTGATGATATTGAAATTACCCCTTCTCCTAATAATAATATCTTACAGTTCCCTAATTAATATCTTACAGTAATGGTTCTAGTTAACCATGAAAGCACTGAAAATAAAAACTTTCTGGCTTTGAGGGTCGATAAGCATATATTTTAATATAAATTTAATCAATACAATAAATTTTGCCGCTATTTTAATTAATTCTAAGAGCATATATTGATCATTGGAGCCCCCCGTTTTTTGTGTTGAGTTGACATGGTTGGCCATCAAGTATTATGCTGCAAAAATTAGTCAGGGTTTTGGCCAGGATAAGAAAAATAAAATATTTCAAAATATGGGTATTATATTATTATTGTCAACATTTCGACTTGACTTGTAAATCATCATTAGGGTGATAATGATGTATGGAGAGATCTCTTAGGGAGGTTTATGTCAACTAAGTTCTCAGTTTAGTTCTGCACTCTGATATGTGACCATAAACCTCTCTCGGGCATCTCTCCAGACATCAATATCGCCCTGATGATGATTATTGATTATTTATGTTGACAAAACATTGGCAATAAAAAAATAATAACCCAACAATTGTGAAGTATTTATTTTTCTGATCCTGACCAAAACACTGATTAATTTCTCCAGCAGAATTCCTATAAAGAAGACGCAATTAATTGTAAAATTAATGATAACAATTCAATATGGTACTTATTCTTTTTTAATATATAAAAAAGTAAATGATACACAAATACTAATCTGTGAATTCTATAAATCAAAAAACTTCCCACAATTATACTGAGAACAGGCTAACCTAGATTCAACTGATACCATAACGTCTATTAATAATTTAGCCTCTGCTGATTAAATTTTAAAATCACCTACATTAAAAAAAAAAAAAAAAAATCAAGAAGAATCAATTGTATATTTAAAATGAGAGCGACAAATAGTATAAGTTACTCCTTTACTTCAGCTATATTTGGATTAGGTTTCAGTTTTTCTTTGCCTTGACTTCAATAACTGGCTTTCACCTGTATAAGGCCTGGCTTGCACAGTATCATAAAACATGACCACAACCCTATTTAGTAACAAACCAAACTGAACCCCAGTAGTTTTTCTATGGTCACAATATCGTTTAATAAATAAATTAAAAAAAGAACATAAAATAATAAAGTTTTATTTAAAAATGTGGGAGTTGAGCTGAGGGCCTTCCTTAATCCCTCCCATCCATGAGCAGCCTCAGCGAGATAACCTTTTCCCTTCACTAGCCTATTCGGCTTTCAAGATCAAAGAAGCCACTTATCTACGTACATCTTTTTAGAGTCAAGGTAAATCTGCCTAGTTTTCGCAGACGGACTTTTTGAAACCTGCTTATCTTCTTCTGAACTGTTATTGCCCACCTCTTTTGAGCTGGCAATTCCCAAAAGAACAATCGTTAAAAGAGAAAATTAAAAACTGCACGAAATAACAGTCGATTTATAACACAGGAGAGAAGGGAAATAAAAGAGAGAGAATAAGATCATCAAGAGCTTCACAAAGACTGAGCCAACTCACCGGAAATAGAAATAGACCACCATTACCACATTACCAAATACTTCATATAATTCATGTGGTTGTGCCTTTTCAAAACAGACTTGCAAATACTATAAGGGTCATTAGCACCAAATGGCAAAGTCATTGATTAAAGTTGGACAACACTTACTTTATTGAAACCCATACTCTAATAGAAAAAGTAAAACAAAATGAACTTACTGTGGATATGAAGGTAAATTGAGAAAGGANAGGTAGTAGACCAAATACCAACAAAATAAAACATCTACTTATATATTTTTATATTTTTTTAGTTTTAGACTTTGGGTAATAGTATGTTATTATTAATAAGGTTAGACACACTGAGGATAAAGAAAGCAAAATGTTAAAACATTCAAACAACAAACATATAATTATGCCACAGTTAGAATAAATGCTAGGAATTTATCCAGTTAAAGGACAAGTTATCAGAAGAAAAACATTAAGAGAGTAAAGTAGAAAAGAAAGATAACAAAGAGAGCTTTGTTACACGGAAGAAGAGACTAGTACCTGAAATAGGAGTACCATTTGCCGTAGGTGTGCTGTAGATGGAAGCTGGTTGGTTACTGCTGTATATAGAAGAAGGAGGTGTTGTTATCTGTTGGGTTTGATTCCCTAGTAATCTCATGCTGTTTCCTGCTACACCAGCTAGAACATATCATATACACACCCCTCACTCATACATCGTATTTTACTACACTTCTCTGGCATCACAAGAACGCCAAGCAGAAGTAACAGGAAGCTAGGGATAGGAGTTCTTTCCTAAAATTACTAGAAATTTCAAAAGCCACAGAACAACTCTTCTTTCCAACACCTTTTTAACACCATAAAACAATTCATCCCTACTCATTATCCCATGGATTAAATGAAGAAGGAAAATAAATGTACACTAGAACTTGATATTAAAAAATAACTTAATAATCATTCAATTCAAACCATATTTACAGATGGATTACAAGCTATTCTACCTTCTCATTAAAAAAATTAACAATAAACGTACAAAATTATTATTAAGTGCCAATAAAGCTGTAAATGGATTTTACAAGAACAAAAATTGTATATTTTAGTATAAATTATTTTTTAAGAAAACTCAAATTAGTATAAATAATATAAAGTTTTGATGCTTTACTAAGTCATACATTTTTAAGCATTATCTAAAATTGAAAATTATGAGCATGTAATATATATAAAAGAGGTATTGTTTAGATTTACAAATTGCATTAAGTATTTTTGAAAGTCATCGAGGTGAAGATCACATAGTCCAGGCCAATATTTTGAGTATGTTTTTTATTTTTTCACGTCCAAAATAGGACAATGGTATAGGCAGCAAGAGGTTACATTAATAACACATAGAATTTAAAAATTAACCATCCCATAATAGTGACTAATGATTTTATAATTTATACATGCTTACACACACACTGATCAAATAACTATTTAGTAGAATATAGAATATAAATTTGTTTCATCTATTTTAGTGGAAAAGAAATTATATTCTAAACCTTTAGTTATGCAATGCAGTTTTTCCTTAAGTTCTCTTTTTGGTCTGAAAATAGTATACAATTTAGGAAAAACATCAGTGGACAATGCTGGAGAAATTAGTTAGGATTTCAGTCAGGACCAGAAAAATAAAATACTCCAAAATTATTGGGTATTTTATTATCTTCAACATTTTGACTTAACTCGTATGCCATCATTAGGGAGATATGATACATGGAGAGATATCCAATGGAGGTTTATGTCAACTAAGTTCTCAGTTTAGTTCTGCACTCTGGTAAGTGACCATAAACCGTCCCTCGGAGATCTCCATACATCATTATCTTGTAAGGATGATGACTTACAAGTTAAGTCAAAACATTAGCAATAATAAAATAATTACCTAATAATTTTGGAGTATTTTATTTTTCTGATCTAGATGAAACCGTAACTAATTTCTTCCGCATAATACTCAACAGCCAACCAACCTACAATCATATCAGTGAATAACAAACATTATATTAAAAATTTAAATGAAAAAAATAATTGATCCTCCCCTCATTTCCCCTTGACAATTTTTGCTATTAACGAGCCCGACCAACAGTTTGCAAAAGAAGCTTTAATACCGAATTTGCTTTTGATATATTAAAAATTGTGGATGCTAAAGTACAAACAGAAATATATATATATAAATTTTAATGGAAAATATTTTTAGCTTGTTCAAAGTATGATGGGTGAAGATTAGTTAAAATAATTCATCTCAAATCATGGAACCAATATGAATAGCATGATTCCCTATGAAAGATCTGTTAAAAATATACATATTGAAGAAAATTTTTTCATTTCGAAAATTTATCCATTTTATCTCAAAATATCAGCCAAGACCATTTAAAACTTAGTTGATAACTCTCACATGTTGTGTTTGTGTATGTGTGTATATATATGAACAGAAGGAAGAAACAGTTGAATGAACACACAAAATGAAAAAATTACAATGAGTGTAAATTTTTGGGTAAACTTCTTGCCCTTTGTCATGGAGGAGTGTAGAGGGACTGGGTCTTATTGTCATTTTTTTCTTTTTATGTGTTCTCTACACTCTTTCTTCCTCCTGTTCTTAATTATTATATATGTCGCAGCCATGAGTGTTATGCACATACACAGAAGAGTGCACAATTTGAAGGTATTGAGGATACTGGTTAAATCTTCAATATTCATAAATCGCCAGTGACCCTATTCTTCAAAACACATACACACACGCGTGCGCATTCGCGCACACACACACACACACGAACAATAAGAAAATATTATTATTCTTTATTTAATCAAGGTCATAGAAATGCAATGATATGTATGAGTACTAAACAAAAGTAATTAATCCAACAAATAAATTGATTATTTATTCATATTACTATAAATGACAGAAAGTTTTCACTAACTTTCATAGCAGTAAAATTTTATGCAGCTAAAGTTGTGTACTAAAAGAATTGATTTGATAAATGCAATTGTCAGATTATTTTTGACAGTTTTAATAAGATATTCGGTCTCTCTCCCCTACTCTTAAAAAAAAAAAAAAAAAAAAAAAAAAAAAAAAAAAAAAAAAAAAAAAAACCACGAACAGTCCAACTTCAATAAAAAGAAGTATCCAAAACACTTAGTAGATTAGTGATATAAATGCAGTTAATATATTTACAAAATATTACATGAGAATAAATTCAAAAGAAAAAAAAAAGCACTATGTTAATGAATATACAGTCTTAATCTTATTATTTAAAAGGGGAAAAAAAAAAAAAAAAAAAGTAATTTTACCTGGATTGGGAGCATTTACAAGAACTGGAGCAGGAGATACAAGTCTCATTGGAGTTCCATTACCAATGCCCCGCATAACTAACGATCCATTCTGATCATAGTAAGCTGGTATTACTTGATACTGGCCAGCCTGAACCTTTAATTACAATGATTAAAGCATTAGTAAATACATAAAACTTCAAATAAGAAATATTGATTAAATAATTGGATATTTGTTTAAGTTTTAAATACTCAGGTATTCAAAATACCTCTTCAACTTAATTATCTACTTTGGGTTTTTACACGTGCTTTTTATCATAGAGGTACCTCAGAGCTAAAATATCTATACATTTGGTTACGAGGATTCTTTCTTCTCTCTCTATCAAAAGTCAGTACTAAAATAATTTTTGCCCTATTTAAATCCATATTCATAAATTTCAGTGGCAGCTACTGTATTTTATTTTTATGCTAGTTTCATATTTTACTATCTAGATTTCAATTCAGCAGTATCTCACTACTAATGTATGCAAATTTTAAATTTATGTTGCCCATGAAGTATACCACAGTGAGGTACCTCATTCAATTGGATCTAATTAAAAGACTCTGAAAATTATAGATCACAACTGTCAGACCCTAAGCTTTTCCTCCTTTAAATAATGTAATAGTTTCTGTCATAACTTCAACTATACTTCAAATATATTATTTTAAACTAAACATGGTTTTTATAGTTTTATAAAAGTTTTTCAACGAAATGAAAAATTTGCACAATAACAATATTTATTTTTTTATTAAATAATTATGCCAC